>JAWQRM010000313.1:0-24312 GCA_033557675.1 Coptodactyla brooksi
AGCAGACAGTTTTACTGGCAATATAAAGTAAACATACCACAAAATTATATTTTCGGTACCGTTAATCTTTAATTTTTTATGGCAAGTAATATCTGTCAAATGTATTGAGTGTTTTGGTTCATCATGTGTATTCATCAAACACAGTTAACAGGTTAAAAAATGATTACAGCCCATACACAATAAACTCATTTAAGCAATCCAACAACAACATGTAGTATAAATTGATAAGAATGTGTTGTTAAAGTATACTTTTTACTTTTCTAGGATCCAAGGTTGGAATTCTTAAAAAAGGTGATCATCGGATTCTTGTCAGGTACAATAGGTTCATTAGCAAACATTCCGTTTGATGTTGCAAAGTCAAGAATACAGGGTCCTCAGCCAAAAAGTGGAGCTATATACCATGGCACCATCTCGACAATTAAACGCGTCTACAAGGAAGAAGGGTACTGATTTTTTTACTTTTAAAGCATGAACTTTATTGGTACTGTATATAGTAAGATGGATGCAGTGAATCATGGCAAGAAAGCTGAATGCAGATAAACTTAATTTTAAGAATACCTGCCCACTGTTTATCCTGATGGGATATCCAATGGTCTAGAGTAGATACTTGAGTGTCTTCCTCTTTCCTTAATAGTATAGTATTTGATGTGATCAGTTGCTAATTAATAATGGCTCATAGATTTGTTTTTCATTTTGGCCATTTCATGTTCATTAGCCCGTCATTAGGATGGTTAATTATCTACATCAACATTCCATGAATATTTTCCCTTATCTCATAGTATTTTTACCACTTCCTCCTACTGTTTTATGTTTCTTGCTTTATTTTTCTCCATAGCTTAATCTGTGGCCTTTCTCTGTTTATTCCCCTGCTACCACCGTGGCTTTGGAAACTTATTGATGTTGTTTATTGATATGTATTGAACAATTTGATATATTAACAGTGCTTTATTTAGGATAGTTCTCCACCAATCAAAAGAAACGAAATTGGTCAAAAGAACTTTTGAAGATTACTAAGGAACATGGGTACGAAAGGTGTAAATACACCTGTAGAATCGGTAGAAGCTAAGTATTGAGACAAAGAAATATAATTGTAAATCAATGTTGAACATGACATTATACTTTTCTAAAATAGTTCATTTATATGAAATATCTATACTTTTATAATAAGCCAAGTAATATTGACTAGATTTTGTTATAGAATGTTGGTTTTAAGACAGCTTGTAATTTTATGCTTCATCTTTACAATCCTTATACAAAAAGCAACAAACCACCTACTGTTCTGCTATGTTTAAATATAACATCATTAATGTCTGCTATGTTTACTACATGCAATGCCTGCTGCATCTCCACCGCTTGCCATTATTTGCTGTGACTATTGTATATATACTGCATACTATTTCTTTTCAAAATGGTGTAGTAAATACAAATGCATTTATTAATTTTTATCGATAAGATGGTAAAATCCATGAGTAAGTTAAATGTTTTTTGTTACAGATTTTTTGCATTGTACAAAGGAACAGTACCTAAAATAATGCGACTTGGCCCTGGAGGAGCTATCATGTTGCTTCTTTACGAGTATGTCTACAATTATTTGGACCAAAGATTCCCAGATTAAGTACAAGAAAGATTATTTGCAATCTTTTAGACCATTCCAATTTTAGATTTTAATTATGTATTTTATATAACTCTTGTGGATTTTATTTGGTACATGGTTTTATATATTATTATACAAGAGTGTTAAATTTTATTTTAAAGTGTACGTCAATTTTAAGTAGTTTAATTTTCAATGCTTATTTTTATTAAGTACAAGAAAGATCATTTACAATCTTTTCGACCATTCGAATCTTAGATTTTAATTATGTAACTCTACCTTTTGTTGATTTTATTTGGTATATGGTTTTATGTCATTATATAACAGTGTTCAGTTTTATTTCAAAATGATCTGTAGATCAGTTTTAAGTATTAAAATGTTCAATACTTGTTTTTGTTGAGTACAAGAAAGATCATTTACAATCTTTTCGACTATTCCAATTTTAGATTTTAATTATGTATTTTATATAACTCTTATCTTTTGTTGATTTTATTTGATGAATAGTTTTATATATCACTATACAAAAGTGTTTTATTTCAAAATGATTTATACACCAGTTTTAAGTAGTTAAATTTTCAATGTTGTGTTTTATTTAGTTTATAATTGCACACCTGTGTAAAGCTGTTTTCTTTTATATATGCATTCTAAACCACAGAGAAGTATTACCGAGATTGTCCGAGTAAAATATTTTTATATTTAAAATTTGTCAATAAATTTAAAATATTTTTATAATTCGGAAAGCCATAATCCAGTTAGTGCAGATTGGGAATCTTACATGTAGTAAAAACTCTACTCTTTCACATATTAAAATTCATCCTAAAACTTGAAAAAAGAAATATTTTCCTGCAAACCCGAAGTCAGTTTAACATAAAATAACCTGAGAATTATTATTATTAGCATTAGGGGCTGTATCAAGGAAACATGACCCAAAAATATGATTTCCCATAGTCCCCAGCTCATGCATTAACTGTTTCAGGATGTTGGGTGTGGACATATATCGTTGTTAACTCCTTTAGTGAAAGTAAACCTTACGCACAGATGAAACCTATTCTTTTAAAGAATTTTGTGAATAATTGCAAATAATTTTATTTCACTTCTTGAAAACATGGACGCAAAGATTTCTGGTTTTAGGGAAGTTTTTTAATGAGTTGTAGCAGGATATAGGGTTGCATTAAAGATTTTAAATTCAACATCTTGGTAGCACCCCTACAAGGGCTAGGAAAAATCTGAATATTTAAGAAACTTGACGTTTTAGTATATATGAGATTCCCAAGGTGTGGTTTTTTTTAATCTCCACTAATTCGGACTAAGACTATTCACACGCAGCGTACAAAAAATGCATCTGTCATATACCGATAACGTATAAATGTCTATTTTGTATATTTATATGATTAGTATTGCACATGTGAAATTAGGTTTATAACAATAAATATGTTTTATAAAAACTATTTATTACACGTTGTTTTTACCAAAATAATTGAAGAATGACATTTATTGACATTGTAGTAAGGTAAGTCGGGGTAAATGGGTCATACTTTTACAACGTTATTTCTAAACTCTGAATACTAACTTCAATAGTGTACAAACTGGCAAGTCACGGAAGTTCAAAATTTCCAGGTTCATTTATTGTTACTTTTAATGGTATAACTTAATTTATGAAATATAGTTAGCTTATTTTTTTTCTCTGTACATTTTTTTAAAATGTGTGCCCTGCACCCAGTTACCTCGAGTAATAGGGGTAAATAGATCCCCCCTTGATATCTCCCTAACATGTTCTTACATTTTCAACTGGAGCACCTGGATAGGTCTATTGATAATTCTTCTCACTTAGAATAGTCTTGGTGTATTAATTATTTCAGTGATTGCAATTAAAAATTGCAATGTTATGATTTAAAGAAAACTGTTTTCTTCTTTTTTTATATTTTTTTATTGAGAATAATTTACATTTTAATATGGAAAAAATACTACCTTAAAATGTATTACTCAACATATAAAAACAAAAACTGGGGCAAATATATGACGAAAAAGAAAACATAAACTATCTTAATGAACCTTAACGAAAGTTATAAAGATGTGGTTTCATAAAAAACTTATAAAGACACAATTTTCTGTTAGTAGTGTTCCTTTCGGGCAGCTTGGGCTTCACCGTTTTAATTATGTCATCATACGGCACAGAATGGATATCATCTACAGAAGGGAACATGAATTTAGTTCCGCTTCCGGTTTCTCCGATATGTTTTAAAAAACAATTTTTGAACCAATTAACAAACAATGTTGTCTCCATCCCTCCATCAGTTGCTGCAATACCCGTTTGTGTGACCTCACCCCCATACACCCAGTTCTCCATAATAGGCTTTCCGTTACAAACACAGAGCATAGGGAGTTTTTTACCATCCGCGGAGCAGCCCAGTAACACAATGGTATTTTCACGACCTGAAGAACTGGTTTTTCTCTGACATTTTACACCAACAGCTCCAACCACTTTTGTTTTAGACGGATCATGACAAAAAGATGTTTCGTCGCATGCAATTGCGTCTCTACACGCAATTGTAAGACCTGTCCGGGCTTTCCAATTAAATTCAGCTTATGAACGATGTTGGTTAATTTATCAAAATAGTCATAAATTACCCAAGATTTAGTTTGATCACATCTAACGTGTTCAATACTTTGTGGCTTTTTAAGAGATAGATTATGCCGACGCCTGAAAGCTATAAACCAGTCACTCCCCGGGCGGTTGTTTTTGAACATAGTTTTTAAGTGATTTTGATTAATGTAGAGTTCTACTACATCAAATACCTCTTTCCGAGATAAACCGAATCCATTTCTTTCCATGGTTTTAATGCAATTCGTTAACTCTACTTCATCGCTTGAATTAAGGTAAGATTGAACACCTCCTCCTCCATGTTCACTCCCTGAAACATTTACTTTGCCACGGGTACCACAAACATGATGTTTCACTGTGGATCTTGGAATGTTGTAAAAATGTGCCGCCCCTGTAACAGACTTGTTGCCATTTTTTACATCATCTACGGCATTTCGAAGGTCTTCCGTGGTATATGCTCCACCCTCCGCACCCTTCTGTGTCTTTCTGGTATGAGTTCGCACCATCCTCTACATCGAACAAAAACTTAAATTAATGTTCAAATAGGGGAACTTACCCAATAGTAAAATTACTGCTTTGGGGTATTTGAGTCCCACGTGGGGTAACATGGTCCACTATTGACCCAGATGCCCCAGAACAATGGCCCTTTTACCCCATTTTGCAATATTTTTCGGGGCAACTGGACCATCCCTTCACGATATTGTGGTGTAGTTTAAATAATTTTTTAGCTTACTTAACTATGTATCAGTAGCTTATAATCATATGAAAAACGCAAAAATTAAACAATATGACTTACCGTATCAACAGAAGAATTAATTGTAACTGCCTCCGTCGCTCGTTGCTTTTGAAAAAAAGGTAGTACAAACTATGCACTCACTCATACGTTATCTAGCAAAGCACCTGAATAATAACCTGTTGTTTAGCATCATCTGTCATATTTTCTGCTACTACCAAGCTATAAAACTTGAAAATGTAAGTGAAGTTAGAAACAAATCGCCCATGGCCCAGTTACCTCATGGGCCCGTTTACCCCGACTTACCTTACTCTAATTACAAAACTAAATAATTTAAATTGTTACATACCTTTCTAAAGGTCGGTATATGTCTTTGGGACGAACTATTTATTCTGTTCCTCAGTTTTATCCAGTATTGACTGACAATGATCTAATACTACGTAATTGAACACTAGCAAGTTAGTCGAGATGATTGTATTTAAAGCACATACTGAATAGATTCTTATTTCTTGAAGCTATGCATTGAAGCTATGTTATGATTGACTGACAATGATCTAATACTACGTAATTGAACTCCAACAAGTTAGTCGAGATGATTGTATTTCAGGCACATACTGAATAGATTCTTATTTCTTGAAGCTATGCAAAAAGAAACAATATAATCACATTGTCATATTATAATTTTCGTTATTAAGCTTACAAGTGGAAATATCTTCTGCAATCCTTTGCTTGCTTCTGTAGACATACTTTTGCTAGCCCTCTTTAATGGCAGCAGTAAGTCTTTGAAAATTTTGATATCATTTGCAATTTGATAATAAATAACCGCTACTTTCGACCTGTGATCGTACTTTATCGAAATGTTCTTTATCCAAGTTGCTGTTGGAGCAGAAAACCAGAAAGACAACGTAACGAGTTGATCGGTAAAATGTCCGCTATAAGGAACTTGCAAATGGCGGTGGAAGAAAAGTTACACCTTGCAGTCAATGCAAGCAATTTGGACCGAAAGTATCCAGCCGCTAATATCTCCAAAAGACTTTTCACCAGGATTTCGAAATGATACATAATAAGCTGTCCCATTTATACCAAGCCTCCGATACCAATCGGAAGATGGCGAGAGGTTCCCTGAATATATATAGGGTGTTTCAGCACAGCGATGATAAACTTTCAGGAGAGATATAGTACACCTAGATGATAGGAAATCACATGAAAATAAAATATTCTGAAATACCACTTAATTGTTTTTGGCTCTCTCTGCAAGAAGATTTTCCAGCCGTATCAAGACAATCATTGATCACTTTACTGCAATTTTCAACATCTTATTTGTGTAGATTTGGATTTTCTGCATTCACGAACATAAAATAAAAAAAAATCAAGACTTGGAAATATGTATTAAACATATCGTAAGAGTTGAATTTTTACATCCAAATATAAAAGAAAGTATTCAGAAGCAAATATGTGGTTGTTATATTTGTTTTTGTCATTTATATAAAAGTGGGGGAGGATTGCAGTGTCCGTGTCATGCTCCGATTTCGCTGAAAATTTTACACAGCGTTAAGGTTGTGTTAAAACGTGTGTTTGTGAAAAAAATTTGTGCGGAAACGAAGGGGGCGCCCGAAAAAGCCCCTTAAAGTGGGTGATGTCGCGGCGCGCGCACTGCACTACCATTGGTTTTCAACACGCCAGCTGATGTCACGCATGCGCACTCCACTAGCATCATTGTAGTACAATACACAAAACAGTTGTTTACATCATATTTTGATTATAAGCCGCGAATTTTATGAATGAGGTAAACGACGGATTCCGGAGATTGCGCCGCGACGTCGCGTCCGCGCCGCGATGTCACCCGGCGGCGGATGATTTTTCACAAAATTTCACGAGAATTCAATTTACAAATTTGTAAATAACGCGAAAGAAAACTTGAAGATCGTTTACGTCTCACAAGTACCGTATTTTTCGACTATAAACCGCGTCTAATATGCATCGCCTGGGTTAAAAAAAGTATTTTGTGTAATGTATTAATCTAATGCTAGTAAAGTGCGCATGCGCGACATCAGCTGGCGTGTAGAAAACCAATTGTAGTGGAGTGCGCGCGTTGCGACATCACCCTCTTTCAGGGGGTTTTTCAGGCGCCTCTTTCGTTTCCGCACAAAAATGTTTTCACGTACACACGTTTTAACACAACCTTAACACTGTGTAAAATTTTCAGCGAAATCAAAGCATGACACGGACACTGCAATTTAGCCAAAAGGGGCTTCTATTATTAATATGTACATATTATTAAATTTACAATACTTTTTGTTTATTCTTTCATAATAACCTATTATTTCATATTTGTTTTATTGCATATTTATGTATAAACCTATTTTTGTAGACCCATTAGTTAATAAAATTAAAATTAATAATATATACCAATCATAACCATACAACATTTTACTGTACCGTCAAACTTAAAAATAATTCAGTGTTCCACGAGCAAAACAAGTTTGAGAAACACTGCACTACACTATAACCTGGATATTTGCTACTTACTTAAATATTCTTTCAAGCCTTAATACCTTTAAGGAAGATGGCGCTGTACTCCACGCACAAGCCGTGGAGTACAGCGCCATCTCGATTCCTGGCCTATAACGTCATAGTCATTATTGATGGGGAGAATTCAAATTTCCCGCGTTGTTACAATCGTATCTCTAAGCTGTCTTTGCATAGAATTAAAATACGATCTAGTAGGTTGGTTTTGGCGATTGTTTCTTAGTGGAATTTAGCCGAGAGCGTCAGATACGAAGGAGTGCCGATTTATATTGATTGGTATGTATATTTAACAAATATCTCATAATACCGTTTATATCTGGGCTAGGTATGCAACGAATAATAGTAAACACCATACAAAAAAAGTAATTGATATATCTGTGTAATTTTTGCGCACAATAATAACGCATTAACGAATTATTAATAACGCATAATAATACAATAACGATAATTACGCATTTAAGACTGCTTTATTTATGTAAAAATATTCGATTCACAAAGCACTTCAACACGAAGAAACCCTCATACTCTTTTGACAGTTATATTGTTATATTGAAGGAGATAACAATATAATTATATAACCATCTACAACGTAAATGGTTATTGAACAGCTGGAAAGAATGGTTAAAAGCAAACTAAGTATAAGAAAATACATTTGATATCAGTAAATGTAGAAAGTTATGCAACAATAAAAGTCTAATACTGTATTGCGACAAGTGAGTTTGTTAATCTAGAACCTAATTTACTAAGTTAACGGTATTTAAACCATTGTCACCATTATACCAATTTAAAATGCATGCTAGATACACATTTCTCTAATCAAGTTAGCATTATCTGGAGCAATGAAAAAGTGTGTTACTAAGTCACAGGTTCCAAATTCACAACTTTTAAGTTAACTGTACATACAGTGCCGTCTAAAAGTATCCGGACACTTTTACCGAGACCCAGTTCGACCTTTAGTAGTTGTTTGAGATAGTTTCCGAATCGATCCAGCGTCACCGCGTGGAGGTACTGCGCCTGGAACAAAGGTTACTTTTTTGTTCCTTCAACTCGATGCCGCCACAAGCCGAAGAAATTTTTTCTGCAGGTCTGGTATAGACGATCTTCTTCGTACTTCAGGACTATAAACTTCCCACCACTTTCATATTCGTACCTGCAGCTATTTCCGAGCAATCAGCGTCTGAAGCTTTCGAGTGATGTCTGTGATAAGAGCACAATCACTGTAAAATTTTGCCAGTATACTGGTGACAGTCAGGCATTCCCAAAGAAGTAACTGTTTTCCAGAAAAAAATCGATTATCGATCGATGATCTGCTGAAAAACGTGCTTCTTCAGAGCAGTTTTCCAGATGCTTTTCCTTGCGAATCGATTCTTTTACCGTTTTCTCTCCATAGCTCTTGAAGGCCATCGATTTCATGTCGTTTGATGTATGGTACACCTCTCTGCCTGCTCTTATCACAGATATCACTGGAAAGTTTTAGACACTGATTGCTCTGAGATGCCTGCAGGTACAAATCTGAAAGAGGCAGGAATTTCATAGCCCTGAAGTACGAAGAAGATTGTCTAAAGAAGACCTACGGAAAAAATTTTGGTCTGTGGCGACATCGAGTTCAAGGACAAAAAGTAACCTTTCGATCAATTCGAAAACTATCTCAGGTTGAAGAGCACAAAATTTTTGATGGAAAAATTCTACATTAAATTATCCAGCACGACTTTTAGACAGTACTGTATACTCTAACTTCTAACAGCTACTAATTCAAATACTATTTATGTAGACCTGGTTGTCATTTATAAAACTCAAAGCTGGGCGTTTGTTGACGTGCGCCTCTTGTATTCTTACGTCCTACTTAATTAAATATTGCAATTGGAAAGTAGGAAAATAGATATGACAGCTATGCTTCGCAGTTTCGATAACCGTGGCTGAAGCCATGGAAGTAACGCATTTTGTTTCTGTTCTGAGAAAGTGTCATTCGTCAAAAGATTCATGAAACACCAAAATTATCATATATCAATCTAAGACGATAATTGACAGAGACACCTCTGTCTCTGGTGGGTCCGTAAGATGCCGACTTTGTCGGCGAAATGTGCATCGAGCAGTTGATTTTTTAGAATGATTATGATTCTTTGCTTGGAAAGCATTCTAAGAAAGGTGACCACATATATGGTTGAACCATCCAACTGCAGATGTGGATTGTTAGAAAATTTAGTTGAAACTCCTTATTTTTAAGATCATTTTTTCCTATAAGTATGTAAGTACGCATTTTAGCTGACCAAGTTTTTCCTTTCAAACAACCAAGTTAACCTCCCAGATATAAGTTAGCCTTCCAGATCCTCAATAATCCTCTTTATTCTTCCAATAGGTTCTGTTAATATGAATACAGCCCATGTTGAACCCATCCTTCGTTTAAAACAAAGAAAATCGGGTATAGTTCCACCTCTAATACCAATAATACCTATTCTTCCACAAATAGATGATGAAAAATCTCGAAAGGGCGAGTTTGGATGGCATATGTTAGCATTCGAACTTGTCCCGCATATTTATAGAGGAAGCAGGACCTTCGTCAGCGTTAGGATGTTTGAAGAATGTGTTATATCAAAATATCTCAAATTTCTCCACCAAGCCATACTTGTAAAGTGTTTATTTATAGAAAGTTTCTACATCTCCGATCATGAAGCTAAACTCTTGAATAAAATAAATAACGTTGATTGTAAAGGTAAATTTGGAGTTAAGGAGTTCACCAATATGGATTTAGTTGTATCTTCGGAGGATGCTAAGAATTTATGCACATTCCTCGATTATTGCTCGAGGAAACTGAGAAAAAAAGACCTGAACGGAAAGTGTGGATTTGTCCAAATTTACAATGACAGCGTTCCCTTTGTGATTACAAATGGGGTTAAATACGTGCCTCTGTTTTATTTCGAAGGGGAAACTAACAGACTGCAGAACAAGACAATTCAATTGAAAGGATGGGAATTGGCTTATCTCAAGTTCTTATGCACAATTCAAATGCTCATAGATGATCTGTATCCTAAAGACTCGTGTTCCGTTGTTGACATTAAGGAAATAATAGAATACTACCCTCCGTATGTGACGTTTTGCAATGGTTGGCCTGAAATAACTCTGGAATTGTTGATCGACAGAAATATTCCCAATAAAATGATTCGTCCTTGGACTCAAGTACCAAAAATACATCCATATTTCCACAGCAATATTGCGCAGACAACAAATAAGGCTATTAAGGCCATTCCTAAAGAATCATCACTCGCTCAAAGATTCCTTTTGAAGCCAACAGACCCGCACCATGTTCTAAATGGCAGCACTCTGAACTTGTTAAATAATAAAAAACTAACACATACTGAAGAAGCAAGTTTTTTAATTCCAATTCCTGAACACACTTGCTACTGTTATAAGTTCCAAATAGTGACCATCGATGGAAACGACGTTCCTTGTATAAATATGCGAGCCCATTCTTACAACCAATTCTTGATGGTTTGTATCATAGACCTCAAGGAACATCTATTGAAAGATGTCCCTATTCACATATGTACTTCTATTCTTCGGACATTGAAGGTGCCCCTATACAAAGCCAATACTTGCCAGGTGAGTGCATTTATGAGGAATAGTATATTTAGATATCGCAATAGCCCATTGATTTTAATACAACTCACGCATGTTGTGCAATATTTACTACAGATGAAAGATAAGGCTAATATATTTATGTGGAGATAAATTAAGAATAGATCAATTATATTGCAATAATATGAATGTTTCTCGAATAAGTGTTCGTTTGTAAGTTTGTTTTTCTAATAAAGAATATTCAGATATTTCGTTTTAATACGTTGACTGCATGATTAATCTATATAAATAATTTTATTAGGATTTTTCCAACGGAAGAAACTAGAGAACAGTTTTATGAAGAGTTAGGAGAGATCCTAGCTTAGCGGTAGAGTATTTGCATATTGTTCTGTTTATAGTTTATATTTTGTTTTATTTATAAAATCAAAGAAATTTTTGGTATAAAACAAAATATGCACCAATTAAATGATAAGTATGGTAACTTAATAACTTTTAACAATATCACCACTACACCAAAACCTGATGTCTTTCATCGTTCCTGATGGTGCTAATTTGGTTAGTAAAACGTGCGTCGAGCATTTATTCATCGGTTTTGGTGTTGTTGTCATGTTGTTACTAAGCTAAAGATATTAAACCTACACCTTTAATGGTAAATTAATAATTAACACTTCAGCAATTAAGGGGTCATGTCTAGTTGCAACGTTAAAAAAGAAAACGTGATTTTCCGGGATTTTTATAAGAATTTTCTATTTTTTCTTACAACAAAATATATCACTTTCAGGAAACCTGATTGTTCAGAGGTGTTGTGTGGTGTACACAATAGCTCCAAGCCAAATTATCTGATATCAAAATCCATAAAGATTCTGTTAGTATACGAATATATTTTGTTCGTGAATGAAGGATTTTTTGAAAAAATAATTTTTGACATAATAGCTGTTTTAAAGAAAAGTGCGATTTTTCGGGCTTTTCATTTTTTTTCAATAAAAAAAAGTTTTCTATGAAATAAAATCCTTCGTTCACGAACAAGCCCTTGATACACAGAATAAGCACTAGAAAGTTTTAGGTTGATTGCTTTAACGGTTCTCGGGATATCGCATACACTGTACGGGACTTTTCCGAAAAATGTAATAACGAGAAAAACGCGTTTAAAATTTGCTGTTAGTTATCAGTAGAGTATAATTTATTTTGTATTAACTTACACAGAATCCCATAAAGTGAGCATTCTGCTGTCAAAGTCACCTCCAAAGCATCAATTTTCTCCGCAATCTCATAACTTTCGAATAAATTTTCGTCCAATTGACATGAAATTTTCAGCAAACACTCTTGAAATGGCATACATCAAGAATATGCAAAAACCAAAAAATCGATTTTTTTACTTTTCTAAGTAGACATGAATGATGTAGCTGAATAACTAACTAGATCATAAATTTGAAAGAATATATTTCTTAAAGTTGACTAACTAGATTATAAACTTAAAACAATATATTTCTTAAAGTTGTGAATTTAAAGAGAAATAATTTGCTATACCTTTAGAAATAGTGTACGAAATAGAGGTGTTTCACGATTGCTCAGTGAGCGTTCTGTGTTCTATATTCCACATTTTGATAACAGCAGTCGCACATACGAAAAGTCAAATTTTCATGGGGAAGAATACATCCAAATAAATTAAGATGTTAACATTTGTATATCTTACTTTAGGTGAAAAATAATAGGGTACGGTTGTTAATGGTCAAATGGTATGAAAGCGGCATAGTAATATGTAATTTTGGCAAATAATGCGTTGCTTTTCTTTTCATAGGGGATCTCAATAGTAGATCTTAATAGTAGGTAATCTTAATAGGGGATAGCTCTTGTTCTAATTTGTACCAATAATTCTAATCCCAGATTTGAGCAACATCCACGCAACATGCTGCAGTAAAATAATGTGACAATTCCTACACAAA
Organism: Coptodactyla brooksi; assembly: GCA_033557675.1. NCBI lineage: Eukaryota > Metazoa > Arthropoda > Insecta > Coleoptera > Scarabaeidae > Coptodactyla > Coptodactyla brooksi. Next base: position 12,972 of record JAWQRM010000313.1, read on the forward strand.
GTACTCAATGCATGAAGTGCAGAAAAATGTGTACAATGAAGTTTTTGCTAACCGATTATGAAGAAACTGTTAACAAATATCCTGCAACTTCCACTATTTAAACAGAGTTTTCCTAAAAATAAATAACTAGGTAGTTTTACGACGGAATGGTCGTTACGGCAAAAAACATACATATCATCATCGTGACGTTTGCACTGCTCTCAATTAGTGTATGTTAAAAGTAAATAATTTCTTATAATTACTGTAATTATGGTTTAATTTGTTTTTAGTTAAATAACAGCAATATTTGCGATTTTGATGTTCAATGTTATGTCAGTGCTGTGGAAAAGGTTTTGCCGAAGAGCGTTTAACAATATGGAATTGGATTGCAAGTCTAAGATCAATATTTCGAAGCAACTGTGATGGTTCAAATTGCAAAGTCGTCCTCAGAAGCTTCATAATTTCTTTGACGAACCCTTTGAACAGCTCGGCAGTAAGTTGTAACCTGGAGCTCCAAGATAGATTAAAATTTCTCTTATTATGTAAGTAGTTTATACTGTTCTCTTAATTAAAATACATTGCGGTGTTTATTAATAGTGTTTTTCAAAGGATTTACCTTGACACATTAGTATTCCGCAAAAGTTTCCGAGTGTGACATGAAATCTTAAAAAAATAACGTTTCTGTTTTAATGCATTTATCCGAATATACACACGTTATAGTTATCTATAATTACGTAGGTGTGCCACAAAATTTTTCTTTGGAAAAACCAGAGTAAAAATATTGAGAAACATTGTTTAATATATGACATGACTATTATTTTCTTCAAAACCATTTTATGTTTTGAATCAGTCTCCTCTCACCGGTGTGCATTGAATTTTGTCGGTTGGGACTGTTTTGTTACACAGTTTACTAAAATTCATGCAAACAATATTGCTGTCATTTAGTAAGGACTTTTCTTTGAATCTGTGCCTACCAACACACTTATTAATTTTGTATTTTCAAATTCACATTTTATCTGCAGTAAAACATAGTAGTAATTGACTTTATTCTCTTTTCACCCAAAATTATCCATAAATGTGTGATCTAGTGTGATCTTGGTATACAAGACTTTTCATATGTGCTTCAGAGTATATAATGAAGGGATTTTCTTCATTTAGCATTAACTGTGATCATTATTATAATGTTTTGGTGATTTACCAGTGTTAGGCCAGTATTGTCTTATTGGTAGCAACCGTTTCTTTATCATTCTGCTTATAGTCTTTATTGGTATTTTGATTGTAATTTTTATTATCGTTATATTCGATATGTTTGATTGATTTGCGGGACTGCAGTTAATCTTACCTTTCTTATTTCCAACTGCCTATATACAGGTCTTTTGTTTCCAAAATACCAGAAAGACTAATTCTGCTGTTGAATGCAACATGTAATCATAATATAATCATAATCATAATCAATATAATCATGTTTAACTGTTTTTTTCCTTGCTTTGTTTTAATAGTAGTGGGTGCGATGTGTCTTGCCTGCTTGATGAACATTTGTTTACTGTTATTAGTCAACATGTTTCAGCATTACGCTATTTTCAAGACTCTTGAGACTCTCTCAAGAGCCTTGAAAAATTTGAACATTGCTTCATAACATTGAACATCCAAAATCACCCATATTGTTGTTATTTAACTAAAAACACATTAAACCTTAATTACGGTAATTATAAGAAATTATTTGTTAAAACATATGCATTCTCAAGTCCTATTAATGAAATTACATATGCTTATTGTCAAACGCACGCTGTGTTGATGACAATAGCTTAAAAGTTATTGCTCTCTGGCTGCAAAATGTACTTTTAATATACACTGAGAGCAGTGCAAACATGACGATGATGATATGCATGTTGTTAGCCATAGTGACTATTCCATTCTAAAACTATCTAGTTATTTATTTCTAGAAAAACTCTGTTTAAATAGTGGAATTTGGTTAGCAAAAATTTCATTGTACACACATTTTTCTGCACTTCATGCATTGAGTACTTTGCATAGGAATCATCACATTATCTTACTGCAGCATGTTGCGTGGATGTTGCTCAAATCTGGGGTTAGAGTTATTCATGGAATTTAGGACAAGAGCTATCCCCTATTAAGGTTACAAAATTATGAAAAGAAAAGCAACGCATTATTTGTCAAAATTACATGTTACTATGCCGCTTTCATACTATTTGACTATCAAGAACCAGATCCTATTATTTTTCACCTAAAGTAAGAAATAAAAATGTTAACATCTTAATTTATTTGGATGTATTCTTCCCCATGAACATTTGACTTTTCTGCAATATAATCATGTTTTAACCCTGCTGTTCTCCTAAGGTTTACTATACAGTTGTGGTCCTTTGGGTCATAGTGACCTGATGTATGCAAGTACAGGAGGATTGTCAAGAATAGCTCGAAATTAATATATTGTGATTTTATTACAGTACATAAACGCAAAAAATGATGAAAAGCAATCTTATTACTAACAAAAGTAAAATGTATTATAATAAAAAATATTACAAACACTAAATCTAAAAACAAGAGAGCATATCAAATTCTGATGTGCATCCAATTTTTGCCTAATCTTTACACTGATGACATTAATATTTAATATACCACATGAATGCGTATCAACCACTCCTTTGGCAGAGTTATAATCTAGTATCATTTGTGGCTTCTTGTCATCCCTGCTGCTCACTTCCTTATCACAGGGCATTGTGCTCCTGAGAATAATGTTTTTATTTTTTTAGGCACATATGACACAATTGTGGTATCCTTGGTAAAATAAAAAGTAGAACTATGTACTTCTTTACTTATTGTAATCACAGGAAGTTCAGGTTTACTTTTTCTAACCATTTCTAACATTGTAAGTTTTCATGACATGAAAAAATTATCACATGTCACATTTTGCCCCACCGAGTTCATGTGTTTGGTCTAAAACCACTCGCATCCCTTGATTTTTTTCTGGTGCTTCACCTGGACATTTTCCCGTATAAACTTGAGCTTTCATAGCATAGGAACTACGACTGTCGCAAAGAATCCATATTTTGATGCTATATTTTGCTGGCTTGCTGAGAATATACTGTTTGAATGGACAGCGTCCTCTGAAACCAACAAGTTGTTCGTCAACAGTAACATTATCATGTAAAATTCTCTTATAGGGGCTAATTTGTCACTTGCTCTCCTTTGTTGACGATTGACCTTATTGTCAACACGTAATACGCGTGATATTCGATAAAAAACTTTCAATGACATTGTTGTACTAAAAATAGGTCTACTGGATTCTACATCCCACAAACTTTTTGGTGATTTGCCGTGTGATTTATTGCCAACAATAATCCTATATATGTTTTTTTTTGCTTATCCAGCTCTTCCCAGCCGTATCCGTACATTCTCCGACCTTCAATATTGCTCATTTTCAACACAATATTTTCAAGTGTAGTGTTCAGAAGAACTTGAAAGGCAGATAGAATATCCTTTACCCTGGATATGGCATACCTAGTTGGACCAGGCAAAATTTTTTATTTTGACTAGATGCTCGTCCACTTTGGGGGAAAGGTCCTAACATCCAAGATATAACTTTGTCTTTTGACTTTACTAACTGCACAGGAACCATAGTATTTGTTTGCACTATGTCATTATCTGAAGAATCGTAGTGTGCTTCGGATTTCTCATAGTCGGTGTCATAGCTGGTATGATTTTCAACCTCAGAAGTTTCTTCATCAGTTGCATTTGGATCTATCTCTGCTATTTCTTCATCAGACAGAACTCGCCTCACCATTATTTATGATGATGCTTATTCAACATTGTATATAAAGAAACTGAAGTGCACTGTCTGCGTTCCCTATTTATATGATCTATTAGTATGCATGCACAGACATGCATATTCGACCAGTATGAATGCAATCTTGTTACTTGCTATATACTTATAGTATTCATATAAATAAGGTTAAAAATAAAATTACATAAAGTCAAATAAATCTAAATAGTTTTGGCTCATAATGACCCGAGAGTTATATACGTAATAATCGTGTTTAAAAAATTTAATAGTAATTTCTTGTAAAAATTATTTGGCAATATTATACTTTACGCACCTGCAAATAAAGTCACAATATCTTGGAAACAAATAATGAAAGATGACAAAGTTATAGAACCTGACTGTATTAGTTATAGAACCTGACCGAATCCGTTTCAGGTCCGCTGTTCTAACCCTTCAGGTAGATAATAATAATAATAATACTTACTTATTGAAAAATCCACATACATAATTAACCCTTAACTACCTACCTCTTAGATCAGTCACGTAACTACATACCTGGAGTATCTCAGACGAAAAAGTATGACAAGAATATAAATTAAAATTAAATGTTCTTTTTACAGTTTTTTATTTATAAAAAAAATAACAGCATAAGAATTCAACGACATTTATCAAGTCAACTTAACTCTGTTCTACAGCTTAGAAAAGCTTAAAAATTAACGACTTACAGTAATGAGATCTATTTTAAAAAAATAAACGTTAAGATTTTTTTCCATTAATTTGTAAGGGTTTAGTCATCTATCTATTAATCATCTAATAAATCGTCATATAAATTATAATCAAAATGGCCAAACTTATATAAAATTGCAAGCCACAGATTTTACCATTTTTCGTGGCACAGAGCGCACATTTCTGAGCACTCTAAGCAAATGGGCTTTTTGCAATTGAAACACAAGTACTTGGTTTTACCTTTCTTTTTAGGGTCACACAGGGAGCAGTACTTGTGGAGTTCCAGGCTTCCTGAAGGTTCTGTACTACTTCCCATAGCAACAGGAGGTGTCTTTGAGTCGAGTTGGAGAACGTGACGAATGGAGAGTCGAATATCCCGCTGAATTGTCATGATTCTTTGCGTTCCATGTGTGGTCTTGTCAGCTCCCCAGCCAGTTTTTTCATAAATTTGAATCTACTTTCGTTCTTCTGCAGTTGAGTGGATAGGTAAACCAGATACGAGTTGGATGCTGATATATCCAATAACCTGTAAAATATAGTCAGTGGCTATCTGCATGTCCTACGACCCGTCGAATAATTGGAGCACCTTTGATCTAATAAATCAACGCCAATTTTGGTTTGATTATAGAATAATATAATTTCTGGTTTCTTGGAGTTTTGGTCAACATTGGGTGTATGATGCATGCTTGAAACTAAGACGACCGCTTTGTTGTGCTTCAGCACAAATGTAATTGTTATGTCTTTTGTAAAACCGAAGATAGATGATTCAACTGCTCGCTGACGTAAAGGCAAGAATTCCGGTGGTGTGTCTCGCTGGTTTTTCCTCATGGTACCTATCAGAGTGAGCTGTTTTTCTTTCAGCAATATTACTAGCTCTATCGATGTAAACCAGTTGTCAGTCGATATATTCTTATTGCTTCCTTCGATGCAAGAAACGAAATGCATTACTGCATGTGTAGGTTTCTTTAGTCGACTATATTTGATGGATGGATTCAACCCGTTGGAGTCTTTTCCTGTCTAGATATACGCATTGAGGAGAAGCCTGTTCTTGCACCAGTGAGGCATAATATGTTTATGCCGTATTTAGATGGCTTCTTCGGCATGTACATTTTAAATCTGCACCTGCCACGAAATGGCACAAGCATTTCATCGATACATAGCTTCCAATTGCGTAGGCATTTTGACATTGCTTGATGAATGAATCGAACAGCTGAGATATTCGCGAAGACGCACCAATTTTTCGTCGTGTTTCTCTTGTCCATGAATTGTCGAACTGAATAGCATTTAGTAAAACTTTCATTCTGTTTTTGCTCATTATGCATCGATAAATTTCTCTGCTGATACCATCAGTACTATACCATGACTGATAACATTCTCAGTTTTCTTTGAACACGGCAGTATAGAATAACATACCCACGAATGCTTTTAGTTCTATGGCATCTATATCTTGGATACAAGATTGTTTCTTGTATTTTGGTCTCATTGCTTGCAACTTTTCATTGGTATGCAGCACAATAACTTCAAACATTTCATTAGTGAAATACTGGCTCCAGATGTCAAGCGGAGAAGACAAGGAATTCAGTACGTCTTTATATGCTGGTTGTATGCCTTCTCTTTGCTGCACAATGTTATGCTACAATGTTCTTGTGCCAGAAGATTTTGCCAAAATAATTTCCTTTCTTTGCTCTAGACCCTAGTTCAAAATTCAGAATTGAATGAAGAGAGAGGCGTTCACTGTACTTATCAATTTCACCAAAAAGCAATGTAAATTTCATATAAATAAGTTGCACCCTATTACGTTAATATGTTATATAATATAATTAAAGTTAATATAAACAAATGAAGATCAAAAAGAAAAGAGATACGAAACTAACTTATTGGGTAGCCTGGGTCGCAAAGAGATGTTATCGCATTTTATGCTTGAATACCTGAGGCGAATACTCCTTATAATCATTAGAAATAGAGTTGTACAATTTTGAAACTATATAGGAGAATGATCTTTTAAAAAGTAATGTGCGATGTAAGGAAGGAATAATAAACTGGGGGTATCTTATATTAATGTTATGATATTTGTGACATTTGTCAAAGTTTGTAATGCCAAAATCATTAGCGAAACATGAAGAAAATAAGGAAATCAGAACGAAACAATGAAAATGGGTGTTGAATAACATAAGAATAACGCCTAATCTCGCAGATAAAACGAATACAAAAATTCTGAAGTCTCTGTATACAGCTCTGTACGCTGAGTAGATTTGACTTTACCTAAATAAGGACTATACACGGTATCGTACTTCCTTTCTCCACTATGTGTAACGACTGCTTGAAGGTGTTGAAGGGTTTTATCTAACACGGTTTGTAAATTAATTTCAGCACAAGTTTCTATTACCACAATGTGCTCTTCAGGCAGATAACAGGCTTTTTTGATTTACTCAAACAGTGTTATGAAACACATAATGCCGTGCCTTCATAGACTAGACTTCCTCGTCTGCTTGTAGGAGTGTGTTGTAGGCTTAAAGCCTATGTAAAAGGCTAATGCCTCGTTATCACTTAATTTTCTAGATCTTTCTGGCCCTTCACTAATGTCCCTAATTACTAGTTTATTGTCTATTGAAAGCACAGCTATTTGTGCAACAGTTATCAACTCCCCGATACTATGATATTGGATGAGATCTTCAACACAACGTTTCTTCGTTTTGAGTGATGTCACCTCAAAACCTTTTCGAGATGTAGAAGATTGTGGTTGGATGGTACATAGGCATAATTGCATGCCCTTGTCATCTAACCAGCTCCTATTCTTAGTCGAGCAACGCTCCTTTGACTTTCTAACAGCTACCCATCGGCCATAATGTCTAAAGAATAGCAGGCTATTTTCAGGTTAATTTCTCTGAGGGAATCATCACTCAGATGAAATTTTGTTGAAGTAAAGTGAAAAAGAATGTTCCTTTCTCCTTTAGAACTTTTCAGTTATTCTTGAAAACAGTCTGTTTTTTACCATCGGAAATGGTGTTCTGAAATAAAACGGTTGTACTTGGGTTTGCTGGCTGAACTGTATATACCGTTATAATACTGAATATTGTAGGTAACCTATATCTAAAATCTAGCTTGGATACATGAGTTAAATGTGCTTTCTTAACTTGAGATTTTTAAAAAGGAAATTCGTTTTTTAATAAATTTGTTTAGCGATATACTCAGTACGACACATAAACAATTAATGAAGAAAACTAAAACCTAATGAAGAAACATAAACAATAACCGTTAATAAAACAATTGTGCAAACTGCACGTAAAATAATATTTTGCCGGTAATTTTCGTTTTGTATTGTAGGTATTTCTATGATATTGTCATTCACAATTTTTGTTATGTTTCACTTATTATATTTCGGTGCCTTAGGACAGCAATATATGAGAAAGGTATTAGCGGTATAAACTAGAAAGCTAAGTTTATGTATTTATAAAGATTTTGTATTATTAAGTGCTTAGGTTTCCGTGAGTTCTTATGTTATATTCATATGTACTCTTGTCAAATTGTATAACCTGATTATGCATTATGAACTGTGATTTTAGAATAATTTGAAAGTAGGATTCATTCAATAAAGTAAGGGGTAAATCGTGTAATACTGGTGCTAATGATTATCAAACATGGGAACCTGTATAACATAAGGGAATGTATAATATTTCTTTTAACAAGATTAATCATTTCAATAATTTTTTCTAAGTTTTGACTTAAATGCTCCAAATACTAAATTTGGAAATTTATAATGGTTGTTAATTCGCTACCCTGTACCTTTTTATTAATTTCTCTTGTTAATCGAAGAAAAATTGAATTTATTTGTTCAGTTGTACTATTTAAATATTCGACGATTCATATTTGGTTGCTAAGTAAAGTCTCCTGGGTAATTTTCAAATAGTCGAAGAGAATTTTATATCTTTCAGCATCTAAGTTATCTAAGTTCCGGTAATGAATGCTGGTCGGAAAACATTGATTGCCTGTCCTAAGACGTTGGCTAAGGTTGTCCTAAGACATTGGCTAAAATAACTATATTATATTTTACCTTGTCTATTAAATCATTGATCAAGTTTCTAACAGAAGTTTCAGAATACATTTCAAGAATGTATTCTGAAAATTTCATGTCAATTGGATCAAGATTGACAACGTTATGAGATTGCGCAGCCAAAAGCAGCGCGTAGCAGTTGCGCGTTTAAAGTCAGTTGTTTCTATTGTTTTACACAAGAGGGCAGAAAACGTCATAGGTAGGAGAAAAATGATGCTTTAAAGGTGACTTTGGCAGCAGAAGACTTTATGGGCCTGAAATTGATGATTCTATCTACTTTTAACGCGTTGTTCAATATTGACATTTTTATATCTCCTGAACCATTCAACCGATTTTAGTATTTTTGGTCTCGTTTGAAAGAGCATTTTATGAGTTTTTGAAAAAAAAATTTGGTTGAATCGTTTAGTTTAAAACAAATACACTAGAATATGTTATCTGCACCGATTACTTTTTTTTCGATTTTTGGAAAAAAAGTTAAATGGAACGATACTATTCTCATGTCAGACCCTTAGCCATCATAAATTTAGCTAAATTTTAGTGAAAACGCCACACGACATCTCCATCCGTTCTCGATAGTTAGAAGAAAATGTTAAAAATTCGAATGCCTCAATCGGATCAAGTTACCTTGGCGATAACTGCTTAGTTAACTGCTTAATTGAAAATATTGCAGATTTGACAACTGTCAAAATTGTCAAATTTGACAACTGTCAAATTAGTTCTGATAGTTTCTATATCTTAAATTTACTTTTTAATATTTTTTTTTGTCGAAAAAAGACCATTTACTAACGCGGAAGTGTGTTATGATATGTTACGTATTTATTTTATGTTTCGAAAATGCTGCAATTGCCTCGCGACAATATGCAATGCAATTTCCACAAGGCAGACATTTTTCTCGAGAAGTGTTTTCAAGATTGGCTAGGCGATTATGGAAGATTGGTAATGTGCAGCTATTGAAGCATATCTAAGAATTCGTGGAATTCGTATCGAGGAAAATATTATTAATGTTTTGTCCTACATGCAATACGATCCAACCTTAAGCACCAGAAAAATTTCCAACGACCTGGGCGTCCCAAAAACAATTGTCCACGACATTATTCAAGAGAATAATATGCATTCATACCACTTTGTTTTACATCAGGCATTAAAAGATACTGCTTATGATAATAGACCGCACCATTGTCACTGGCTGTTAAATATGATTCGGGAAAATCAAAATTTTCTGTCACTAATTTTATGGACGCATGAAGCAACTTTCAGTAGCGCAGGGGGTATACATTTGCATAATTTTCATTATTGGTCCGAGCAAAACCCACATTGGATGCGGAAAGTAGAACATCAAAATCGCTGGAGTTTGAACGTATGGTGCGGAATCGTGGAAGGAAAAATTATAGGCCCACATTTTTTTGACCAAAGTCTAAACGGAAAAAGGTTTTTAGAATTTTTGAACGTGTTTCTTCCACCATTTTTAGAAGATATCTCCTTAGAAACAAGAAGGAACATGTGGTTCCAGCTTGATGGATGCCCGGTGCATTATAACCGAAACATACGGCAGCATTTAGACGAGCAATATTCGAATCGTGTTATTAGAAGAGAAAGCCTATTTCCCTGGTTTTCTATCTAACTTGTTTAGATTTTTACCTACGGGGTAGACTGAAAGACCTTGTTTTTCAAGAGAAAGCATCAACCAAGAAAAATATGATGGAAAAATACTAAATTAAAAAAAAAAATACGAAAATGCAAACATCGTATTTTCTTTCCAGTCTGTCTTTCCATGTGGGCAAATACTTCACGTGTCTTTTCAAGGACTTCAGACTTAGAGTTCAGGAACCGCACCTCGCATCATCTTGAATGATCGTCGACGAACTCTAGGAAGAACTTCGCTCTTCCCCACGATTCTACGCGCGTTGGACCGCAAACGTCAGTGTGTATCAACTGCAAAACTTTCTGTAAAAAATGAAAATCTGTAAAAACAGATTTTCTTTCGCTACTTCTTGGGAATGGATTACGCGTCATCTTCCCCTGTTAACACACCTCACACGCTTTACGTCCAGCACTTTCATCAACTTCAGGACCGATGATGTCCTTTCATTTCATAGTATGTATCAAGTCGTTGTAATTTACGTGACCTAAACGGTGATGCCGCGTTTCTAAATCTACGGTATCGTTTCGAGCGATACTCACGGATCCCGTACGCTTCGCGGCCGACTCAACCGATTCGATCACCGACACGTCACCGACACGATCCGCAGTTAGCTTCACTTTTCCGTCGGAGCCAACTATCGAGGCATAGTTTTTCTTGAACGCAACCTGATAATCCTTGTCCATCATTTTACTAACCGATAGCAAGTTTGTACGTAAATCGGGCACATACAACGTGTCCTTCAACTTTACGATCCATGGTTCACCGGAAAAGTTTGTTTTGAAAGTAGCTTCACCAATCGATACCACATTTGTCGTATTGTTGTTCGCAAGGTTCAACTCAGAATTTACAGGTTTAACTTTAGGAAGTGAAAACTTCTGGAAGTGAACGACGTGCTTTAAAATCTCTGAAAGCCAACCAAGACATTGTCATCCTGCCAGCAGATAAAGGAAACGCCACTACAATTATGAATACTACTGACTATAAAGCAAAGTTGATAGACATATTGGACCCTAACAACTACAAAAAACTCTGTCGCGACCCCACACCAAGTATTCTAAGGAAAACTAACAAACTTATTCAAGATTCATCCTTGGATACAGACAAGAAACGTGCCTTACAAAAATCAGAAGCTCTACCGCCCAGACTGTACGGACTACCCAAA
>JAWQRM010000314.1:0-24303 GCA_033557675.1 Coptodactyla brooksi
TGAAATGGAAGAGCAAGGACTAGAGGACATGTGGTTTCAGCAAGATGGGGCCACAGCACACACAGCCCGTTCAACAATTCAATTATTGAATGACGTTTTGCCACGAAGACTAATTTCGCGAAATGGCGATTTAGCATGGCCAGCCAGATCTCCGGATTTAACAGCACCAGACTTTTTCTTATGGGGTTTTTTAAAATAAAAAGTTTATGTGAATAAGCCCCAAACGATTCAACATCTTAAAGACAATATTCGTCACGAAATTGAAGAAATTCAGCCTGAGACGCTACAGGATGTCATGAAAAATGCCTCAAAAAGAGCCGAAAGTTGCATAGCGAATCGCGGTCACCACTTAGCCGATATAATTTTCCAGTCATAACGAAAAAAAAATGTAAAGACCAAATAAACTTTTTGTGAAAACCAAACTTACTTATCTTTTCTTTGAACAAAGTTGTAGGGAATCAAAATGGTAGCGGGACTTTTGCCCCACCTGTTAGTATATGTCTTTTCAAATGGTTTCTAATACAGTCCTCGCTTAATCTGGCTATTGTGCTAATTCTGACTATAAAGATCCACTTTTTCACGAAAATATTCACTAAGCAATTCATCCTTTCCCGGATGGCAAACTGAACTCCAAACTAGATTAGCATTTTAAATGTTATTAAAGCATTATTTTGTAGGGGTGTTCATAATCATCAACGATGATATAAAGGTATTAACTTGTTAACAAGAAAGATTTGTTTTAAATTTGTCTCAATTTACTTTAATTGGTCTAATTCGTTCCAATTCAACATTATGTTCACATTTAAGTTTACTACCACGATGTTATTCAACCTAACTACGTTTTTATTAGACTCAAATTACTAGGCCTAACTGTCAACTCACATTAAATTTGATTATAATATTTATTCATAGTGTGCAGTAAAATTACGTGAATTCATTACCCATTTAACTGTTGACGTCCTAGTACAAGTTTGACATTTCTCAATATACGAAAAACTTAGTATTCTAATGCCATATAGTCCTATATATTTTGTATGTGGGAACCGTAGCCATTTACATATGCATATCCCATTACTATTACTTCTTCTAGGAGCATGATGGCAAAGGTCACGTCTCATGCCTGTGTTTAGTTGGTCGCCATTGAACTGGCGACATAAACCATTCTGGGCGGTAGGAAATTCGCCGAGCAAATATCGTCCAAGAATTTATTGAATCCTCGTTGGTAGACCTCTTAGTTCCTGTAGCAAAAATATCTTGCACCCGTTTAACCATGTGAGGACAGGTTAATGTACTCTGTACCGGCTGGACTTGGCCACTTTGACCTCTTCCCGTGTACTCTACGAGACGTGAGTGTAGCTTACCGTATACCAGCGATCCTAAAAATTTTCTCCTTGAAGAACATCGTACATCTCCAGAAGCGCACTTTTCGTTGCTTATCAACTAAAAGATGAATAACCGTTTGGTACTGGTCGTAAAATGACTAATCGTCCTCCAATTGTTATGCAATCGCTTGAACTTCGTAGTCCTTATGGCCAGGTGTGCTTTAGACATATGATAATCCATGCCAAGCCATCTTTGTCACCAGCAAGGCATGAAATTATCGAATAAGCTCACGATCCTTTGGTTTACGAGACGTAATCGGGTGGGTTTTGAATCGCGTGAGCCCAACTACTCAATATTCAGCTGTTCTAATTTGGTATTCAACTTCTTTGGAACTAAAGGGATTTAAAACTTAACACGGATGATTACCATAATCATTTGTTAGGAGGAGACAGCGGCTAGTCTTTCATATACTACACATTCTTCTAATTTCTAGCTTCTTCTAGCGACTTCTAGTCGTTCTTTACCATCTTTTCTAAAACTGGTATTCTAGTTCTATTTCATTACATACAATGTCATCAAGATTTGCGAGAAAATTCAATATTTTCCTCGTAAGTTACAAAAAAATGGCAAAGAGGAGAAAGCGATGGTTATCTACAATCACATACTGATGTTTGTTATTGTAGATAACCATTCGGAATGATAGGTGTTTTATTTTCTTCTCTTGCATTGTATTTTGTTGAGGATACAAGATAATTGCGCTATTTTATGATTATATTATTATCTAGTAGTGATGGTTATGTCCACTAAACACTTAATAAGCCCCATAAATCGATTTTTAAAAATTCATTGTTTTCTTGAGGTTTCATAAGGAGTCATTCAAAAAAATCAATTATTCTTTGCATAATCCATATTTTTCATCAAAATATCTCGTATATTTTCTTCTATTTTTATTTGTAATGGTGGGGGTTCGCAATAAAAATTGATCAATTTTGATTGATTAATTGACTAATTAAAAGTGTTTTATTTTTTAAATTGATTGAAAATTGCTATAAAACAGTTTTATAGGAATTTGTCTTTTTAAATTTAAATATCTTTATTTATAGTACGACTTAAAATGTTAAATCTAAATTAAATTAATGGGTTCAAATTTACTACAATATATTAAATATGTATTAAATTAACAGCTCCTGTTCTTGGAGAATGTGTTTAAAGTATAGTATGTCATTATGTGTATTTTTCTTATACATTCATTAATCATTCAATTATCGCTTATTATGACAATAGTTTTAGTTTTTTTAGGTTTCCATGTTTATGTTAAATATTGCAAGGCGATGCAAAATGAGTTATGAACATAATAAAATGTAAAAAAAAAATTATTTTAGAATCACAATAAAATATCAACAAGTTATGTATATATTCCTTAATTTTAAACAATAGATAAGAAAGATATAATAAAGATACCAACCATTTCAGTGTTAGCATTTTATTTTACTGATTACATTAATAGTTGTACATACATTTTCTATAGGTATAAAGATTGTCATGCATTAGTTGCTTATGTTCAACTTTACATTTTGTTTTTTTCTTAATCTTTATTTTCACAATGCCATCTATAAGAGTTAGTTTCCGAAATAAAGCACGCTTCTGTAATGACTATTTTATTCATAAGTCCTTTTCTTCAGCTTATTTTTTAAGTTCATATTGAAAGAAAAAAAAAATCTTATCCCAAATAAAAACTGCCCTTTGACCTTTTATTGTGCAAAAAATTAAAAAAAATCAAATTATATTTTTAAAATTATGCTTTCATCCGCAATCGTGTAGATTGTATATATTACAGTCTAGAAGAAAACAGATTGTTGAAGAAATTTAACAATGTATCATGTGTTTTAAAAAGTGCAGATATTTTAACACATTAGGAATCACCCTTTAAAGAACATCTGTAAAGAGAGAATGTCATATAAGTACACTCGGGAATATTGAAAATAGCGCGCCAAGAAAGGAGCATCGGATTGAAATTAAATTTAATGCACGTAATGATACAAATGAGGTGTTAGTTGTATTTTAACCAGCGAACTTCATTCTAAATTGTATATGCATTATATATTCTGATAGCTGACATTGCAAAGTTTAGAATGCCAGTGTCAAAACTGGTTTGCAAAATTTTTTGCAAAAATTTTAATATTTTCTTCAAGTTTGCAAAATTTTTGGGAGCTTTTTCCAAAGTCTTGGGAGAATACCACGACCACTTCTAAAGTGTACTGTCATTAACTGGGCAAATAAATTGCATGATTTTTTGCAAACTGGTTTGCAAATTTCTTTGCAAAAAAAATCAACTGAACAAATTACATTGCATGATTTTTGCAAACTGGTTTGCAAATCTTCTTGCGAAAAATCATGCAATTTATTTGCCCAGTTGATGACAGTGCACTTTAGAATTGATCGTGGTATTCTCCCAAAACTTTTGAAGAGAGCTCCCAAAGATTTTGCAAGCTTTCAAAACATTTTATAAACTTTTGCAAAAAATTTTGCAAACTTTTGCAAAAAGTTTTGCAAGCCATTGAAATGTATTGACAGGGTTGCAGTGCAAAGTTTTGACACTAGCATTCTGTTGAAACATTTTGTCCAAACATATTGACTAACTCCAAAATGTTGTTTTTGATCCATCATGTTTCCTAAGACACAAAAAGAAAACAATTGCACAGAACCGAACAAAATATTTTCACACATAAACTTTGCAATGTCAGCTATCAGAATATATAATGCGTATACGGTTTAGAATGAAGTTGGCTGGTTAAAATACAACTAACACCTCTGCTGCGAAAAAAACGAAATTACTTTCCGAACAACTCAATTGTAATAATTGTACACACTATATTTGTTTAATTGTCTTTTGGGATCAAGTGACTCTCATATGTATCATTGTGTGTATTAAGTTTCATTTCAATCCGATGCTCCCTTCTTGGTGCGCTATTTGCAATGTTTCCGAGTGTATATTAATACTTAATATTTTAAGAAAAGATCTTGCTCCATCTGCGGCCCTGTTAAAGATTCATTCACACATAAGGGGATGTGATCCCATGCTACATAAGTGAGTGCTGTCAGTACTATGGTAGTTAAATTTAATCAGAGTTTCGTAATTGCTTTAATTTCGTTGAATTTTGAATTGGAATTGATACAGAATTGTCACTGTGTCTATGTCTTTTATAAAAAAGTAGAAACTTAAATACCAGTTACTCTTAGGACACCTATTAGTGTGTTTGCACGCAAAGAACAAAGGTGAATGTGTCACACTGTATAAAGAATTGACAGATAAAATAAAATTTTAATTTAATTTAATTAAGAATGTTTCACTGAATTCATTATTGGATGGTCACTTTCCAAGAGATATGAGGATGCCTAATCAGTATTTTTAATATGGTTATATTTGAATTGAATTTAAGACACTTATATTAAAAGAAAAAGGTTCCTATTTTTATTAGTAATTTTTGCTGTCTTTGCATTTTTAAGTATTTGAAAATTATTACTATTTCCCATTATTACCAGTATATTCTAAACTTCACAAAATACAACTTATTGTAGAGCTGATTCCTGGATTCTGTGCTGATAAATAACCACATGAAAAAAGAATTTGGCATATAATAATATTGAGAATGCAATGGACGGATGAATAATTTCTAAATCTGTAGTTTTTATTCATCTTTACCTTTAAAACTTTTACGATTATTATAATTTTGACATAATGAGGCAAATAGTAGCAGAAATTTCATCCTTAACTTTGTCAATAGCTCAAATAAAATATTCGTATAGACTACGCCAACCTGTTGGTCAACACCTTAATAATAAATCTTTGATTTGGTTTCAATTATTTCGAGTAATTAAAATTTGGAAGAACTACAGATAGCTATATAGACTTATAGTAATGTCAATAAATAACATTAGGGGAGACTGGAGATTCTAGTTGCGATTCGATGTAGGAACAGTTGCAACGACCTCCAAGGAAATATATAGCCGCAAGATTGAAAAAACGAGTGGCTCATACATAGCGACATTCCAAACTCTCATGACTATACTGTGGTGTTTTTTCTGCTTTGGGCCACGGCGCCAAGAAAGGCGAAGACAACCTGCCGTTCCACGTTTGGTTATTCCCACTGTAGTCTTCCAGGTTCCTCGACTTCTTATCCCAAGTCCTCCTAGAGTTCTTCTTGCTGAACTAACGCGAGCTAATCTGATGATTGAGGTAATCGTTCCTAGTTTTGTGTGGTCCGACTAAATTGTGATAAATGCGTTTATAAAACATTGACAATAAGTTACATCACTGTTTGTACTTTATTTTTTTTTAGATATATCATGAGTTTCAAATATCACTGTGTTTATAAAAACATCTCAAAAATAACCTAGCTTCAAATGTTTCAATCAAGAAATGTCAAACAAATTTCAGAACAAATGTCCAAAATTACTTTTGTATAGAGCGAATGTATATGTGGTTGCATACACTGCATGCAGTGTATACAACCAACCTCCATACAAAGTCCTTAAATTGCAATGAGAATACATTACAATGGCAGAACTGTTTATTTCATAAAAAAAATGCAACATATTCTTTAAGTTCTGAACAACATATTAAGCAATTATGTTATAAAATGTTTTATTTAATTAATTATCTAATTCTTCTATATTATGCAGTGGAACAGTGTTGTAAACTTTAAATTTAAGATAACTCGAAAGAAAGAAATGTTTGGAGATAAATCATTTATGTAACTAAAATTATATATACGTGGTACAATAAATGTGCCCAGTGAAATTTCAAAAATGTACTTCTAGCGTAAATGTTTCGTTACAGTGAGTGTGAAATTATCTAAGGCTTGTATTTTATACAGTATAACAATTAGAGAGAATTTTAATCTAAACCAAAGAACACGTAGCTCCATCTATCGAACATATATGTTCGATAGATGGAAAGATACAAGCCACCTCTTTTGAACGCTCCCAAGTTCATGTTAATAGAATGACAGATTACAAAGTTGCAGCTATTTGAATGACAGTAAAAACTGTGTTGATGTCGTAAAAACATAATAGAACAAAGAGCAAATATTCACTTTTGTTTTAAATCGGGAAGCAATATGCTGAGACTTACGTATTGATGAAAAAAGTGTATGGTGATGATTGCATGTCTAAAGCTAGAGTTTATAAGTGGATCAATCGTTTTAAAAATAGTCGTGAAGATTTAAGTGATGATGACACAACTGGTCGCCCAGAAAGTAAAAAATCGTGCTGAAAACGTTTTCAGAAGTCAAGAATCAAGACAATGTTGAGTATTTTTTATGATTCACAAGGGATTGTCCGTAAGGAATTTGTTCCGCAAGGTAAAACTGTCAATGGAGAATATTATTTAGCAATTTTACATCGTTTGTGGTCAAGAATTGTACGTGTTAGATCTGAATATCCAGCAAGAAAGCAGCTGTTTTTATTGCATGATAATGTACCATCACATATGACGTTAAATGTTCGTGAATGTTTTGACTAAAAAATATCTGTGTCATTAACCATTTAATTGTCACACTGTATAAGTTTTTTTTCAACTTAATAAGCTAACGTATAGAAGATTTTGAAACATTATACTATTTGGCTATTAATCTCCTTTTCCTTTCCGTTTTCCTTTTTTTGTGAGTATTTACGAAACATTTTCTAATATTTTATTATTAAAACATTAGAAAATGTTTTAATAACAAAAAGAAAAAGAAAAAAGAAAAGCTGATATTTTTGGGCGAAAAACTGAACCAAATGATTTTCACAGGCCTTTTCAAAAGCCAGCTTTACATCATTAAGAAAGTTTTGCAAAAAGAGCGAAACAAGCGGTAGTCGGACGGGGCAAGGTCCGGGCTATCCGGTGGATGCATCAAAATTTCCCAGCCGAGCTCTCCCAATTTCTGCCCAGTCATTAAAGATGCCTGTGGTCTGGCATTGTTGTTATGGAGGACAACACCTTTTTTAAAGATGAGGGTTTGAAACCTTTGGCTTTGTAACAATGTAAAACGAAGTCACCACTACGCCAAAATTTGCAGAGAGGATGCTCGACACACGTTTCGCTAATCAAGTTAGCATCATCAGGAGCGATGAAAGACTGGTCTATCTGCCACTGTTTGGGTAGCTTCATCCTTCTTGAACAAGGATCTTTTTCGCACATGATTGCCTTATGTGATCCACTTTCCATCGTCCGTTATCAATCTCTTAAAAAATGACTAGATTTCGTTTCAACGTGCAGTATTGTTTACACTAAAATTGTTTTCGTGCTGTTTTCGGCATATACTTTAGGTAAGTTTGTATCACATAATAGTAGTCAAAGTATACAGTTAGTTGATATTGTAAAAAAAATTTGTGAATATTTAGCATGCATCAATTCGTATGTGATCTTCTTTAGTTACCACCAAGCACTTCCACATGAAATTTTTTTTTTCTTCAGAAATGACAAAGAATGTTTGGAGCCTGAGAGAGTTGGAAATGCTAACTGAAGATGAGTTACACACATTTCTGGAGGAAATACCCAGTGACTGTGAATCGGTCCCTTCAGATATCGGTAACGTTATGGGAAATGATGAAGCAGAAGAAGAATGTGAAACCATCAACTTGGGAAATATACTACATCATCCAGAGGAGCAAACAAATATTCACACGAATCTTAGCAGTGATGAGTCAAGTTGGAATGACGATAATAACATCTCATTAGAAGCATTGAAGCAAACAATTATAAAAAATAAAGTTTCGTGGACTATTGACCAGTCGCATGTCACGCCACAAAATATATTCAAGGAAGAAACAGGGTGTAACTTACCTGAAGGTGTAGAAACTCCTTTGGACGTACTTCTTCAACTTTTTCTGAAGAAATAATAAAGAATATAGTTTTTCAAACGAATTTGTATTATATTCAAAAACATGGAGGTGGCGCTGGATGTACTCCAACAGCAGATGAAGAAATAAAAACTTTTCTTTGAGTAAATTTATTGATGGGTGTAAAGAAAATGCCAAGCTACAGGGATTACTGTAAGATTCACTTGGTTACTCTCACATATTCAAAGGAAGAAGAAACTTTCCCCGAGTTGAAAAAAGATAAATTTATGATAC
This sequence comes from Coptodactyla brooksi, assembly GCA_033557675.1. Lineage (NCBI taxonomy): Eukaryota > Metazoa > Arthropoda > Insecta > Coleoptera > Scarabaeidae > Coptodactyla > Coptodactyla brooksi. The sequence goes on from JAWQRM010000314.1 coordinate 8,443, forward strand.
GAGGTGATGCAGACTTTCGTATTTCCACTGATGAGCTGGTAGCTTTGAAATGGATGGATCGCAGAAATGTACTATTTTTAGCTAATCCTCAGAACCTGGCTCGTGGCAAGAACATTCCCAGAAAGAAGAAGAATGGATCTACAGAAGAAGTTCATTGCCCTCAAATGGTACAAGAATATAATTCACACATGGGATATGTTGGTTGATAAGTTTGATATGCTGAACAGCATGTACGAAGTAGACCGAAAGTCCTATAAATGGTGGCATAGAATTTTTTCTATTTCCTCGATGCGTGCATGGTGAATGCTTATATCCTTCACAAAATGGACTTATTGGAGCAACTAAACCTTCTAAACGGAGCAGACCAGCAGCTGAAAGTTTGATAAAAACTGTTTTGAAACTCTTCATTAGAAATAACTGTTCAAATCAAATTGTGAAGTGAAATAAAATATTATTAACTTCAACTTTTTTTTGTTCACACGTTTTACAGCTGAGTGGTATCGAGTAATTTGGGTTGCATATACCTTTTACATTTCAAACTCGTAACGTTACTTTACGTAAGGTTGGTTGTATACCCCGTGATACTTTGCTACGTTTCTTTTTTAATTAATCAAGGTATTACATTGTGTATTTAAAAATTAAGAAAATCCTGCAATATGTTTAAGTTTGCATGTTAAAAATGTACCTATACTGTACATAAGCGTATTAACCAAAGATTGTGAAAGCTCAAATCAGCTTGTTTATTAGTCTGACAAGTTTGTTTGGTATAATAATAACAACGCCACTGCTACATGCTCCATTTAAAAGAGGCACATCCACATGTGATTCGCACATTTTTGTCATAGTACTCCAGCGTGGCATGTGTAACAAATGTGCGAACAGAAAGAAGCGTTTGGATAACCTTAATAATTCGATAAAATTGTTTGTTCTGAAATGTGAGGTCACGAATGAGTGGCCGTTAAATAGATTGCTACCTGACCTTTTTTATTGGAGTAAATAAAGCTGAGGAATGATACTGAATTTTTTTTATGATAACTTCCTCAGGATAATTATGTCATAATGTCATAATGAGGACATTTGTAGGACGTGTGATTTCAGGTTCATGTTTTGGATGAACAACATGTTTACCTCTGGTAGACAATGTTTCTGGCCATATGTGCATACTCTACCATTTAGTTTGTGGTCCTTATTGGCGATAAATTCCGCAATAAGTACATTTATTGTAGATTTCTACGACCTGCACAAAACCGGTGACATCAAATTTTCAGATAACTTTAGAACAATAAAAGTTTATTCCATCATTAAACGATACGAACTGCGATAGTGACAGTTAACGTTTCGCACATGTTCCGGGAAAGTAGCAATGCAACTTAGAATACCTGGGGCTCTTTGCCTACTTTATAAGTATGCGGTCATATACTGTTCTATGCCCAATTTTAAGCGGTTGTAAAATGGAGTTTATGTTTGAACTGACCCGAGAAACAAAATGATAAAATGCTTTTAATGTGCGCAAATTGTTAGAGTACTTTTTAATATGTTCTTGTGGGAAATTGCCCGTTGACGGTTACAACAGCAAGAACGGAGAGAATTTGTTTATTTTCTCTTTTGCAAATTATAATTACAACTACAGGCTCGTAGCATAACAGGATAATAAAAATATATAACGCGGAGAGGAGAACCTGTAATTTATCTGGACTTTATCTACGGCGCGTTCCAGGACCAGCTTAGAAAGGTCCTTGATCTCTTCGTTGTACAGTTTTAAGGAACGGCCGTACGGCAAGAGCTCAAGATGCTATTAAAGTCGAAAGTTCCGCCTGCTGTTGCTTCCAGTGTACACGCTCCTTGAATTTCTCAGAAAACCCACTCTTGCTTTATTTTGCTCTAGAGCAGCACCTCTGGGCTTGTGCACCGTAATTAAGGAGTAAGTAATATTATGCCAAGGACGTCCTGCACGCATCTTGCAAGAATATTTGTCGCCGCAGGGCTCTTGCGTCTAGTTTACGGCTAGAAAAGGCGTGGGCTATCGTTAAGCAAATAATTACGACAGATGTGAGATGCACCATTTCGCTCGATGCCCAAAGCATCGATTTCGATTTAAAATTAATCCATAGATACCTCTGATTATTTGACACTTACCTCGTGGCACTCCTGGCGGTTCGGACGGTGCCAGAAATCCTGCATCCTCCGAAGAAGCGTATCCTGCCGATCCGAAACTGCTACCTGAATGACGGAATTCGTGGGGCACCGCAGGTGGAGCCACCTTCTTGGCGGTTGCCGCAGGCTTTGGTGGCCGCGACATGCCGCCTACTGTAAGAGGAAAAAGAGAAATTAATAACTCTGAGAAACTCCTCTATATAGCTTTTGAACGGATTGAGTTGCAAATTTTGGAGGATTGTTTGAGTTTTTTTGTCCGAAAAAGTGCCCACTTCCTATCTCTATGGGACAAGATCACAGCAGTTTTGTACATATGAGATCTTATTGAATGATGACATTCAATTTTCAACCCTTGGAACTTCAACAATCTCCCTCCATCCGTTCAAAAGTTACGAAGGGCTTTCCAACCTTTCTTATGATAACTTTATGTTGGTTTAAACATCAACACATTGTAATCTTTGCGTAACACTTTCTATTAAACATACGTACTTAAAGATTGTTATACATGTACCTTAATCTCATAAATCACGTTTTTTTTTGGTTCATAAGATTAGCTTCACATATTTCACAGTTACATGTATAATCTTCTCAGAAACAAATCCTCTTAAAATAATACTGTTACTATACTTACTGCAGTAAGTTAACCCAGTTCTTAAAGTACGAATGAAAAACGTTTACAACTTGTCAAAACAGAACTCGTGCATGCCTACAAATTTTTCTTACTTAAATTTAATTTTAGTCGAAAAACTAAGTATAACAATTATACATAAATATTTCAAAATGCTGTTTGAAACAAGATTAATCGAAGACACTCATGACATTAAATTTGAAAATTCTATCTTGTATTGCATCAAGTCTATACGCTCCCTGGAAATATTTCTAATTAAATGAACATAATATTTTTAATGTAACATTTTTATTCGATAAAATGGGGTTACAGCACTTTTTCTAAGAAAACCAAAATTTTGTTCATTCTGCAATATTGATTATTTACTCAAAAATAAGCTCTTCAGATTTTGGTAAATTTTTTACTTGAAAATATCTAGAGAATTACCTTGTCCTTCTACCTACCAGGTCAAAAAGGATCGAGGCAGGTATAGAGGAAGGGCCGTTATTAATTTTTTTTTGTTTTTAAAAATCTAACACCCAAATAGATCGATGAATATCATAAACTTACTAAAATATGTATGGAATTAAATTACTTCAGATTTAACGGAAAATTCTTTAAACAGACAGAAGGGACGGCAATGGTTAACTGTCTTTCGCCTTTTCTTGCTAATCCCTTCATGGGTTCATCTCTTTTTTTATTAGCTTTCTAGCTTTATCTTATTAGCTTTCTTCGATTTTTTACTTGAAAATATCTAGAGGTAACATTATGTTTATACATTTTTCTTATATTTTAGTACAGGGGGTGTTATTTGTAATATCTGTAAACATCCTAGAACTTTACATGTGTATTCTAGTGGTTTCTACAAAAACGTGAACGTAGATTTAAATTTCGTTTATATACAATAATAAAATACACCGTACTGAAATAAGAATATTATACGACCCTTCTTAGAATTTGATTATGTGTTGTCTATATTATTGTAAATACATTAATGTACATTAATGTAAATACATACGTACGACATGAATAGGTATGAAGGATACGTAATTATATCTTTTTATGCATTTATTGCTGTCTAATATAAAAAAATGTCAATACAAACAATAAGTAGTCAAAATATCTTCAATCAATAAGCAAAACTAAATATTTTGTTGAACTGTTGGTTTTGGTTTTTAATTAGACTTTACATGTTAAGGCAATTTTAAGGCTTTGAGGAAGTCTGCCCTGTAGGGAGAGTGGGCTTGGCCATTCCATAATGTCCACTTTTTTATTCATAAACGATTTTTACCACTTTGCCAGAATTTTTGAGGTTTTTGTTTTAACAAATTCAAATTACATATATGGTCTTGAGAAACAACTCTGACATTCATGCTTATGACACAAGAACTGGACAAATATATACAATACACATAATAATACACATAATGTAGACAAAAGAAGCATCACCAGGAATGCAGCCAAACTATATAATGAAGTACCTACCGCTCTAAAGGGACTTTGTAACATTAAGTCTTTCCAGCAAGCTGTCAAGCGGCTGTGAAGGACATAAAATAACATTCATGTATCTCTATAGAGTTAAAGTTTTCGCTTTAATATATGTTCACAATACCTATATTTAGTTTTATATGCATTCACATACTTACATTTACTTTGTACCTGTTATAGACTTTGTCTCTAGGGATTAATAAATAAATAATAAAAAAAATTAGTGTCGATTTTTTTTTCAACAAATGGAAGCATAACTTTTTGCGGCATGCTTAAATACGTTTCTTTAGTCCTCAAAAGTCATCAAATAGCTCCACTACTAAGTAGTGACGCAATTCAAAAGAGTGAAGGAAAAAGTTCATTGTATTTTTTCCAATAGATGGCGTTAGAGTCGCATAGCTCTGGTAACACTAATCAAGTCAAGCCATAATGTAGCGCATTTTAAAGGCAACAGTCCATAGATCATTAAAAAATATCACTTGGTTCAACCGGCACATATTCGGTTTAGTAAAGTTCATTTAAAATATAAGAAAAGTATGTTTGAATTTTGGCGAAAAAACGCCAAGAACCTTTTCCTTGATCCTTTATAATATGAAAACAGCTCCATACTGTCAGACTACCACCACAATGTTTTTAATTGTTTTAATTATGTATTTTGGATCATACGCTTTCCCTTTTGAATTTGAGACATGTTTTTGAGAAAAATCTGAACCAAATAAATGTGTTCTAGTTTCATCTGATAAGAGGATATTTCATAACAGATTTTGAAATTTCAATCTAAGTGACAAACTGACTTCCTTTTTTATCTTTTTAGATGCAGGATTTATTTTGGTATATTAAACAATATTTTATCTTTTTGGATATTTGAATGTTTTAGGTGCATTTTCTATATTAATAGGATATCTGATCAAATTTAATGAACTAACCATTATATTACAAGTTTCTTACTCTTGGTCTCTTAAAATAAAAAATAAAATATTTAATAACGGCCCTGCCCCTATACCTGCCTCGATCTTTTTTGACCTGCTAGATAGAAGGACAAGGTAATTAAAATCTTATTATAAGTAAGTGATCCCCTTAAAAAGTAATTAGGGTAGGTATATAAGTGGTTTTTCATTTTAGTAGTTCCTTCTTTCTCCTGAGTCTTCGATAAACCAAAATACATGTTAAGTTTTAAAATATTAATATTGTGTTTGAGGTGCTTGTTAGTTCTAGTGACTGCGAGACCGCAGATCTCCGTTTCTTCTAATAACATAATCTCAGTTTGTTGCAATCCTTTAAATTGCAAAAAGCTAACTGCATGAGACTCCTGATAATCCTGACAAAGAAATACGTAGTTGTTTTTGTTAAAGAAATATTATTGTAATAATCATTGAACACAAATAATTTGACCGGAATCCTTCTGCCCAGATGTTATTTCCTTTCTTCATTCGGTTATTTTAATGGCAGAATCCAGCGATTTTGATCCATTAACTATTTGGTCCATTAACTGTTGTGACGGGAAGGGATAAATAAGGATGAAGGATTGTTTATTGAGTGCAGTTATTGAGCCGTATTCTAATATTGGCCTACAAACATCTGTCGTGTATATATGGATCACACATTTTCGACTGATACTATGCCCTCTGGCCACCAAGAAACTAAAGTGTTTTACCCTATTTTTAGCTATGATTTTCACTTTTCTGGTGTGAATGTGGAACTTTAGTTTGTTGTCAAAGTGGATTCCCAAATACTTGCTGAAAGTCATAGGTTTGATCGTTATGTTGGTAATTCTAATGGTAGGGGAATTGTCTCCTGTGCGGTGAAAGGGCATGAGCAGTTGGGATATTGCTGGATTGATTTCAATTCTCCATTTATAGAACCATTCTTGTATTTTATTAGCCACAGATTGCAGTACAGCCATTGCATCGTGGACAATTTCTCCATGCGTTACCAGACCAGTGTTGGAGATATTGGCGAACCCTGAGGGATCCCTTGCTGCATGTGGAATAGATCAGAAAAGTATGCACTCGCTTGCTCTATTTCCATGACGACACGTATCCCTTCAGTGCTAAAGCATCACTGGAGGTGCTGCTCTAGCTTTATTAAATCCGATTACATGACTCCGTCATACGGAGAGGTGTCAGATGGTTGCGGAATTCGAACAGTCCGCACTATAAAATCACGCCTACTTAGCTTCCTTGAACAATCCGCAGTTATGCAGCAGCAGCAGCAGCACATTGCCGACTAGAGCCTGCGAACTTATTGATTAACACTTAATAAAATGAAGTGTCTGGCCAAGAGGTACGCAGGTTGGCAAGTGGACCATGAAAGAAAAACTGCCGAGAGCTGAAAGTGCTGGCGCCGATCCGTTTGGAAAACAGTGTGGGCGATGCTATGCCGGTCAAACGTGACATTTTTGCTTTCGACCGGGCGATATGCGCGATTGTCCAATTCAAAAAAGCAACGTGCACCTGAAACTCAACTGGTGAAAGGAAACTAAATCCGTCATGGAGCATGTGTCTGGCGCCTAGAAGACCGTTAACACCTCCGTGAAATACAATGTACACCGCATGCAATTAGAATTCCTAAGTAGTGCTGGTAGTTGTAATTTTACTACTAACCATTGCTAAGTAATAGAACGAGCCTAATACCAATAAGATCCTGTAATTGATAGGTCGGAGTTGACTGTTAAAACTTTAAAGTAGCACTGTGGTTGACCAAGTAACAACAAAATTAAACAATATATCCACTACATGAAAACTGAAAAATAATTGCTTTGCGAACGTTTCGCTAAACAATTCAGCATCATCAGGAGCATTGAAAGATCTTGCAGCATACTTATAATAGTAGCCAATTTTTTTGGATAACGTTCTTCCCATACTCCCATAATGTCTGTTGTGTTGAATCCTTGCATAGACATTGTTATATGTATCAAATTGGCAGATAATATGTTGAAAGAAGCTTTGGTAGCAGAGGAAATAAGCTTCAATAACGATGGACTGAAAATAGTCCCCTAAATTGGTTAAGATAAAATTACACAATTTGATAACTACTAAATAAAAAATTACTACATAATGAGGTGTTGGGAAATTTTGAGATATGTTTGGTTTCATTCTGCTATTTGTTCTATTTTCCAATTTCCCGGTTTTCAGAAAATGTGGCGCCCTTTTTTTAAATAGGACACCCAGTACATTTCTTTATGTTTTATTTTTGTTTGAACAATTATTAATATTTTTCATGCAATTTTCCCTACAGCCAAGTTCAGTAGCTTCAAAGGTAACTTGCCTTGAATGTTAATTTTGCAAAAGTCTGATTTTGATCTGAATGTAGATCACTATCACATTTTTACTACGTTGGTTAATCTAAATAATTTTGAATATTTAAGCAAAAACAAATAAGACGTTTATTTTAGTCATAATAAAAATTCTTATTATTTGTTTTACATCGTCCCTACATTTAAATCTAACAGTCTGAAAGATAACTTGACTTGAATGTTAATTTGGAAGAAAGATCTGGCTCTAACCTGCACTACTTTTACTGTCTTTATTAATCTAAACAAATTTGAATACTTAGGCAATGAAAATAGATTTATTATTTTTTGCGATACTGTTAAATATTAACGGAGCGTTTTGGGATGATACATTTTGGATAATGTTCTTCCTATACTCCCACAATGTCTGTTGTGTTTGTTTTTAAATTTTTATTGGATTTTCAAAAGAAGTCAATGTTCGCAGAGTTGGAATTGTCAATGAGTAGAAAAATCCTTGCGCAAACATTATTATATGTATCAAATTGGCAGGCAATATGTTGAAAAAAGCTTTGGTAGCAGAGGAAATAAGTTTCAATAACGAAGGACTGAAAATAGTCCCCTAAATTGGGGTCCCGAAACCAGTTCAGATAAAATTACACAATTTGGTAACGACTGAATAAAAAAAGACTACATAATGAGAATGAGGTATTGGGAAATTCTGAGATACGTTTGGTTTTATTCTGCCCTTTGTTCTATTGTCCAATTTCCCAGTTTTCAGAAAATGTGGCGCTTTTTTTAAACGGATACCCAGTACATTTTTTTATGTTTTATTTTTGTTTGCACGATTATTAATATTTTTCATGCAATTTTCCCTACAGTAGTTTCAAAGGTAACTTGTCTTGGATGTTAATTTTGCAAAAGTTTGATTTTGATCTGAATGTAGATCACTATTACATTTTTACTATGTTGGTTAATCTAAATAATTTCGAATATTTAAGCAAAAACAAATAAGACTTAATAAAAATTCTTATTATCTACTATTATGTTTTACATCGTTCCTACATTTATAACAATCTGAAAGATAACTTGACTTGACTGTTAATTTTGAAGAAAGATCTGGCTCTAACTTGCACTATTTTTACATTTGTTTTGATTGATCTAAAAAAATGTCAATACTTAGGCAACAAAAATAGATTTATTATTTCTTACGATACTGTTAAATATTAACGGAGCGTTTTGGGATGACACATTTTCGCATCTTGCTACCGAATAAAATGAAATAAATTGTGAAAAACAAATTTTCGCAGCTTCTAACTACATAGTAACTTCAAAATCGCTTTATTTCTAATTGTTCCTCGCCAGAATTTTTTAGAATTTTAGAATTCAATTTAAAAATGAAAAGTTGGGGTTCTTTTCAGCGAAACCGAAAGCGTTAGAAAATCGGCAAGTTGTCAAATTATACATACCTATTGCATCAGTCAACTTTCAATTCGATAGCTTAAAAAATACTGGTTAAAAATAGAGTGCTAAAAATAATCTATATGTATATACATACACAGAGTTTTTTTTTATTAATCTGGGTTGATAAAAATTTAAATATGTAACAATATCTAAATAGTACATACCTAAAAATAATTTCTTTTTATATGATATGAATTCGTTGCAACCAACCTTATTTTTAATGGTATGAATTCTTTTTTATTAATTATTAAAGTCTCGCTTCTCCACGTGACTGTACGAAATTTTCACAGAATTACATAAAACATTTCTCGAGAAATTCACCATTTTAACAATGAATATATTATATTTTGAAAACAATAGTCACGTGATCTATTTTAGAGGTCAGTATTATTTTATTATTTAATATTTTATAGAATCATGTCGAGAAAAAATTGGCAAATACTCAAAAAGCTCTAAATACTTACAGATAATTGTAAATTATCTGCATTATTCCATTATTTTATCTCACGCTGCATAGAGTACTAACTGTTTTAGACCATAAAATTACATATTATTTATTTTTTTTCTTCTTCTGAATAATGCACGTTTATCACAGAGGTTTATTAAAACACCGTTGTCATTCTATAAAATGTGTTTCAAATTGGTGATTTAAAATAATTTGACGTTAGTCTACAGAAAATTGTCCTGAACCTTTAATAAGATTTTTAGCCATATATTTCCACGTCTGTGGTTTTGTTTGTTGGTGCTTTGTTATTATTAATTATTAACGCATGTCTGTTTGCATGTTACTTTAGAAACTATTTCTTTTAATGTAGGGTCAAGGAACAAGCTCGTGGCATTTTCCCCAATAGATGGCGCTAGAGTCACATAACTTTTGTAACACTAATCAAATCAAGCCACAGTGTAGCACATTTGAAAGGTAACAGTCCATAGAAATCTCAAGTACAGTGATGGTCTAATGGTCTTACTAGAAACATGGCAAAATGTTGTTGATTAAACCGGCACATATTTGGTCTAATAAAGTTTGTTTAAAATATAAGAAAAGTGTGTTTGAATTTTGGCGAAAAAAGGCTTTCTCCTTGATCCTTTATAATATGAAAGCAGCTCCATACTTTTAGACTACCGCCACAATGTTTAATTGTTTTATGTATTTTGGATCATACTCTTTCTTTTCTTTTTGGATTTGAGGCATATTTTTGAGAAAAATCTGAACCAAATAAATGTATTCTAGTTTCATTTGATCAGAGAATATTTCATAACAGATTTTGGAATTTCAATCTAAGTGACAAATTGACTGTGAGATTTCTTTTGGTATATTAAAATATATTTTATTATTATTTTTTGGATATTTAAACGTTTTAGGTGCATTTTCTATATTAATAAAGTTTTTTTATTTTTACATAAAATAAATGTAATCACAACGATGTCTGTTTCAATAAATTTTAGGTAGATAAATTATAATATACAATTACTTTTATAAATTAATAAATTCTGTGAGCTATTTACCACTAATATTATCCATTTAATAAATTAGATCAACCGATATTACTGAATCTCAGAATATTATCAATACACTAGCTATTAGTGTGAACACACTAATAGCTAGCTAAGAATACTAATGTTTTAAAACTCAACATATGTTTCGGTTTATCGAATAAACCGTCTTCAGGAGAAAGAAGGAACAACTAAAATGAAAAGCCAGACTTATGTACATACATAAGGTCCACTTACTTATAATCAGGTTTTAATTACTTTGTCCTTCTACCTACCAGGTCAAAAAAGATCGAGGCGGGTTTAGGGGTAGGGCCGTTATTGAATATTTTATTTTTGTTTTTAAAAGTTTCTAAAATAACCTAACCCAAAGAGATCGATGAATATATTAAACTTACTAAAATATGCATGGAATTAAATTACTCGAAGATTCTCTAAGAAAATCGGAACAGAGAAGAAAAAGATCGTGGTCCAAGAAGGATGAAGCTGCATAAACGGTGGCAAGAATTGAGAGCGCTCGGCTGGGAAGTTTTGTTTTTTTTTGAGTCCGGGCTATACGGAATCTACCGTATAGCCCGGACCTTGCCTCGTCCAACTACCACTTGTTTCACTCTCTGCAGAACTCTCTTAATGGTGTAAAGCTGGCTTCAAAAAATGGCAAAAGGTTATCGATCAAAATAGCACATGTTTGGTTTAATAAAGTTCATTGGAAATTTAAGAAAAATGTGTTTGAATTTTGACGAAAGAACGCCAAGAAATTTTCCTTTGGCCCTTTGTTATATAATTAATTTATTGAATTAATTTAGAAACAATGTTTTATTGTAAACATCAGTATATCTACTTTGTCCTTACGTAAATGTTAGCATAAAAATTATAATTTCAGAGAAATGTGTAGGTAATTAGTTAGTGATTACTAAAACATGCCTTTGGTTCACTTTTAACAGCAGATTTTTTTTTGTGTGTAGTATAATTTTAAAATAATCTGTGTATTTTAGAGGTGCTCAAAACAGTCGATACATACTGGGTTATATCAGAGGCCAAATTTCCGTTCCCTGCATGATAGATGAGGTGTCAACGTACTCTTATCAGATCCAAACGCGAAGTTAACGTAGAGTTAGCCTAATGCGATGTCAGCAGTGGTTCAATTAGGGAGAACGTCACTGATAAGAGTTAAGAGGGCGTTGCTGTACAGATGTGACGCAATTAATCATTTTGGGTACAGGGGTTGTTTACATTTCCCAACACCCTTGGATAATGGATAAAACACATTTTCGCACATTTTAACCAATATGTCGAGATATTATTGTTGATCAGGTTATTCTGAAAAATTTTAAATTCACTAACATCTGTCAGTTTCGAAAGCAACTGTTTGTTGCCTTGTGTAAGTAAGAAGTGGTCAGGGATACCGGTGGGTTGAAATCCCACGGGCGATTGCCATACGTGTCCACTCAGACTAATTCAATTCCACTCCTTTACGTTCGCTAATGCATTCATTCATAAATAATTCGTGCTCAGTTGTATAAAAAAAACTGTCTTAGCAGGTATTGGCATTCGTATACCTACCATTCATAAGCGAGATTGCGGCAGGCATTTGTCAGGCCTGGTTTGTGTCTTTAACGACAGCAGGTTGGCAACACATGTTTGGAAACGAACGTTATGGCAGTAGTTCCGGTGATAGAAAAAAGCGAACGAACACCCCTTTGATGGTTGATTTGTGTGAAGCAGTCAAAATAGACCCAAGGATGTAAGAAACAGTAGGGTTAGTTTTACACTTAGAATTATTTGGATACATTTTTGAATGTGCGCGTCTTAGTTTAAAAGATTTCAAGGGTTTATTGCAGAGTATAAGGGCAAAATATACCTGTTGGCACCTTATTCTTTTCAACACCGGATGCTGCTATCATCACTTCCTGTGCAAAGTAATAATGTAGAAAGAAATATTCAGAAACTGAATAAACCCTTACGAAGGCTGACTTTCTCTTACCTTGCCCCTGGTTTAAGTATACAAAAAAATTATAAAAAAAAATTCCATTCGTACCTGTCATCTTTTTCCAATAATGTGTAATAACGCCCAAACGGTGCGATTTAGAACTGTTGTATAATAATAAAAGTGGCCCTCAAGTCTTATAAGGACTTCAAAAATATCATAATATGCAGGGTGTTCCATTTAAAAATCTGAAGTTAGATAGTTTTTAGAATAAACCGAACACCCTGTATATTGCAAAACTATTTCAAATTCCGAAGAGTTCGATGTCATGCAATCTTAGAGATTAATAACGAAATACCCTCTTGCCCCATATGACTGTATTTTTATAAATTATGTTTATAACTCGAGAACTGTTGCTTTTAAGCATGTACTATCCTTATAGTTTTTTACTCACAATTTTAAGTAGATTACAAAAATATATTTTGTTACAAAAAGTTGTAAAAAGTCAAAAAATTTAGGTTAAGCACCTCAACCATATGTATAATTTTTACGAAATCCTTATTGTGACCAGATTATATAATAATTAACTTATATGTCAAGTACTGTTTTACTCAGTCTAACGTGGCAAGCTAAAAACAACACATTTGTTTGCGAATGCAATATTTTCTCTTACGAGAAAGTGAAAATATATATATTGTATATAAATTATTTATATGAAATCAAACTATATAAAAATTGTATTAGTAACTGCCTCGTCACGGATTTTTATTTAATTTCTTTCTAAACTATTATTCGATTAGTGAAAATAACTCTCATTTTATAAACAAGCACTGTGATATATAACTTCAATATTCCAATATAAGTATAATGCAGCACAAAAGTATATAAACAACGTGAAAATATTTTGGTCCACTTAAAAATAGATTTATATTGAATATTTTCCACTTCTGAACCACGAAATCTTAGCATATTAAATTTTGCTAATTATTCATTGACTTATAAATCTAAAAATTATACACGTAGTTTGGTTTAATTCTCTTAGATGTTCTTGCCAAGAAATTGCAGAATTTAATGGCATAAATTTCTGGAAATTGGCAAAGCTAACTGTGTAGTTGACAAGTAGCAGTTTATCACTTTTTGGAAAACATAATTCAGTAAAGAAGTCGCTTATATAAATATCGTACGTTATTAGTTCTAAAATATATGCCTTTCATGGTTTTATTTTCAAATTCGTTTCCTAAATATTTTCTGTTGGACCAGCACGTATGAAATGCTGGCGAAGGATATAGCAGATTACTAAAGTACTGCCCACAACAATCTTAATTTCACCTGCATATGTTATTGAAATTTTCTTCTTTTGCTTTTTGTCTAATATTTCAAGACGTTGGTCGGTCCATATCTTTGGATCCTCATTATAAGTGATTTCCAGTATTCCTTACGTATACGACTCTACAGAAAAAAAGTACTAACTGGACATACAAATTCCCAGTCATATTTTTAGATATAAAAAAATAATTGCATGCAATTACGTGACATATTTAATTATCACGTGAGTTGAGTACAGAAAAGTAACATTATTCTTATGAATTAAGGCTAAAAATAATGCCACACGCTGCAGAACATGTGCACTAGACCTCTATCTAGGGAGTTGTAATGAGTTTAATGTATACCAAACAATTCTTGGGTCAATATATGTCCCTGCGGCATTGAACGGGTTAAAGCTCATAAACTATTATAGGAAATATTTTTTATATATCATTACTTTTCTTTTATTAAGAGAAAGTCACCTGATACATTGTTGCATTAGCCTTCATAGAGACTCATAAATTTTAACACCCATGCACAGGGAAACGTATATATGTATTTCAATGAAACAATAAAGTCTGCCATAAAACAAAACTCTAAATATCATTTATGTTTTTACGCCTCCACGCACCATAGTTATGTGCAAATTGATCATTACCGGTGGTTTAGGAAAGTAGACCAGCTGATGAAATATTATAAAATACTTCTTGGCACTTTTATGGTTTCTGGTTCACTGTAAAAAGCTTTTGGAAAGTAGAACCCCATTAAATTTTACCATATGTAGGCGTTCGATGCTTAACTAACACCTTAAAAAGAGAATAGTTGGACCACTTCTTGATGATCCACATAATACAGAATAATTTTATCTGTCGTTGACGTTAGAAATGGTCGCTTCGAAATATCAGCGCATTGAAAAAGGAACCGAACATTTCTTGCAACCACAAAATAACAAAACAAACAAAGCATATGCGTACGGAGAAAGGGATCCATATTTCCTCTCTACTGACGTTCATTTTTACAACTGAAACGGTCGTTTATCAAAATTACGACGCCCCAAACACAATATGCGTGCCATCGTCTTTCGTTTTTTTTCCCTTTTTATCTTTCCCGGTTTATTATTTTCTTTTTTGACGTTCGCGGTAGTAAACTGTGAGCGATAAAAACGAAACGAAAGAGTGTGGGATAATGTAAAAGTAAAATGTAAAAAAAAAATCGTCGACGGTAACTTGTCGATTTTGGATTTTAGGGTCATTTGACGTTTCTTTTTTGCAGATGACCACTCGGATTATGGTAGCACTGTGAGCGGAAGTACCGGAAAATCACCAGGACCACTTTACACTCCACCCACTTTTACATTTCCAACGCAACCGGGCACGATGTTAACACATAAAGCTGCTGTCTACTACCATCATCAATTGAGTTTACAAGAAGACCAGGGGATTGACATGACACAGGTTGGTTATAAATTTAAGACGTGTACACCATATTGCGTATCATAAATAAAGCGGAGCATGCGCTTTATGTTCAAAATTTTATAGGAAATACTCAAAGCTGTGAGAATAAAAAAGGTTTTTTGGGGTATACCGTGACGCAGGTAACCGACAAAATTATTGAAAAACGGGATATTGAATAAACTTTCCTCCGAATGCTATTAATTGAAATGTAGTTTAAAGTACACTTGTTAGGATCTTCTTCCGATTCAAGAATATGGAAGAACTCCAAAATTGATAATATTGCAAGGTATGATTTTTTTTCAGAACAATTAGGCTTTGCTTTTATTGTCTTAAGTCATGATGAGGAACTCAGAAACGAAATGTCAATTAGAACTGGTGTAATACAGGGCTATGTATTGTCCCTGATGATATTTCCCACAGTTGTGGACTGGATCATATTGGAGCATCGAACAAAAAAACGAGCATAGCATGGAATAAATTTAATACTTAGATGACCTAGACTTTGTAGATCAAATCATGGCAAAGTCACAATCAGTACCATCCATAAACTAAGAGCAAACCAACGATCAATGGAAAGAAGGTTGAATTGTGGATATGTTGACCGTGGAGTCTTGTAAAAAGTACAAGGTATTTCCGAGTTTTATCAAAGTTAATCTCCCAAAGTCACATGTTCAGAATAAAGTCGAAACATTTGCCAAACAAAAATGGCTAGACTTAGAGATCAAACATTTATGCAGTAAAC
>JAWQRM010000315.1:0-24302 GCA_033557675.1 Coptodactyla brooksi
TATATATATATATACTGACAGTCAGTATGAATATATATATATATATTTGTTGCATAGTTATACTTTCTTTAAAACTTAATGTGAATGTTTCTTTGAAGTAAGCAACTTGCACGTGTTTAATATTAAAATTCTGTATGGCCAACTAACACTTGATACTATGGGCATGTAACCCGAACATCAAGGGGTAGATGGCCAAGTGCGCGATTTTAAAATTTGCAACTTTTTGACTTTTTATAACTTGTTTTTAACAAAAATTCATAATTATATTAAACATAGATCCCTACTTAATATATTAAAATATATTTGTGTCGTTTTCTATGTTATTACCGTATGTTATCTTCAATTTAGAAAACTATGGCCATCTAACCCGGATTTACCCTACACCTACTATTCTCATAGGCTCTTATAAATGCCCTATTGATTATTACAAGAAAGTTTGGTTTAGTATTGTAATTGTAATTCATTGTAAACTCTTAAAAGCGCAGAGCTTATGGGAATGGGTTTCTTCGAGTTAACAGCCGAATGAGGCCGACGGCAGTTAGCAGAAGGAGAAACCAAGATTTCCTCGGGGGAAACTTTGAATAAGAAAAGATTTCGCTCTCCACATTTCGACACGTTCGTTTGTTTATAATTTTCTTGTTTTAATACTTAACATAGTTACTTAAGTACAGGGTGAAGTTTTCTATTCTTGAGTTTTGGACCTTGCGTAAATTAAAAGTTAAAGTGATTGTATCTGTATGTAAAATCGAATCCCATAAGGGAGTCTATCTAGCCACTCTGGTAGTCTCATAGGCGCAACATCGCCCTAATCCACAGCTACCCGATACAAACTCCCTTAAGAAGAGAACGTTGCTGGTACAGCAACGAAAGAAAAGATGAAGGACAACAAAAGCTTTGGATCGCATGCGATTTTCAAAGCTGCGTACCGAACCAAGTCTGAATACAGTGGAAACTTAGGAGGAAATATTAGAAATATGTTTGCACTTTGTATAACTTAGACTAACGTAATGTAGATGGCTCTACGAGTCCGTGTAAAGTTACAAGAACTGTCCCGGTCACGTACACATGCTGAGACACAAGCAACAGCGGATTTGGCTTCTTTCAGTGTCTATCATTCGTGCATATCGCGTGGTCTTAGAACATGATGTTCTCCACCATTTGGTGTTGTCAGTTTTGAACCCCAGTGAGAGTGTTTTCCATTGTGGTTTTCCTCACAAATAAAGCATTTTGCAATATTCCACAAATTGTTGCTTTTTGATGTCATGTTTTGCGGGCAATAAATGGATGATACCCTAATAGGCCCAGTCCATCCTTCCACCTTTATTATTCCTGTATATATATTATTATTTCTATATTAGTTGCTTGGATATATTCTTCCTTGCATTCGATTATTTCATAACGTTCAATAGGAGCAGTATTTTTTGTGATAATAGCCGTATCGCCGTGTGGCGTTCCATCGGCACACGGATAATGATTTTTAAATAGCTCCTCTTGGTAAAATGTATTTCTAATATTAGAATAATATCAATTTTTACATACAAATAAAAGTTTTAAGTTCTAAACTATGTTGAAACAACACATTAGCATTCCAAAGTGATATTTTTAGGAATGTTATGTCATTGTAGCAATTAATAGGTTTAACATCCTATTTTTCCATGAGACCCTTCATAATATTTATAAACTTTTGTACATCGTTTTGCTGATGTAATTGTGCTGGTATCTGATTGTGTACTACGTTATTGTTAGGCTGTGCCTGTTGTGTTTGTCCTGCAACTTTTTGAGCATGCGAGATACCTATCCACAGTGGCCTGGATTGAATTCGACTCATTTGTTGGTTTATAGTCTTTATAGTATCCTTTTTCCTTATTGAAGGAAATTTACTACTTCGCAATTGTTGGTATACAGTGTATATAGTTGCCACCCTTATAATTAGCAGAGTGATTTCCTTCACATAATATGCATTTGTATGCATATACATTTACATCTTTGAATTTTGTTTTGTTGGACAGTCCGGTGTTGGGTGGTCACCAGTGCATTTCACACATCTACTCCTTCGGTGACAAAAACCTTTCGTGTGACCATAGCACTGACAGTTACCGGGGGATTTCTTGCTTTGGCAATGAAGGTTCAAAATTGACTTGACAATGAAGTAACAAATATGGTTTGTAATGTTATTCTAATAAGATTTTAATTCGACGTAGAATAGAGGAGTCTTGGATGCCCTTTGTTTTACGTTCCACATACTTACAAATGTGTGTTCATCGATTTCCTTTTTTAGTTCCCCTAACTTGGTAGGCCAATGTATGTTTATCAGCACAACTTTAAAGGCTATTTCCTACTTAATTTTGTATGTATGAAATTCTATTTGCTTTTCTTATAAGGCTTTTATAATAACTGAATATTTCTCAGTGTTGGATTGTATTTTTACTTCGTCCCCATTCAAAATTTTAATTCCATACTTATTTTGAGCTATGTGCTCAAACAATTCCATGAGCGAAGATATATTTTAGATATCAGTTACAAATACTGGCGAAGGTTTAAGTGCTTTACCATTTGCTTTCGGTTCCTGGCCATTCTCTGTGTCTAAACTATTTGTATCAATTTGCAGTAGATACTGGATAATTTAACTAGTAACTGTCTAATTTGGTTTTTGTTTTATTTCTTTGTGGTTTATTGGGACTAACTCAGTTTTTTTGCCTTCAGCAACTTTCCATTGTTCTTCTTGATCTATTATTTGTGGAGTATTTATATTAATTGGATTAAAATACTGTTGAGTTTGCGTTGTCGGTCGTAGTATAGTCTAGTAGTATAGTATAGTACCTATATGTCTATGTTTAGTACAGCTAAATACCTTAAATATTCCCAATAATGTTCCAGAACATGTGTTCGCTAAAGAAGAAAAACTGAACACGTTAGCATAACAATCTAAATTAGTTATACGTCCACACTTACCTGCGACTTCAAGTAAATTGCATTAAATACTTAACGAGACTACATCTGTTCATATCAACTTCACAAGCAGAATAACAGAACAGCTCCCCATCTATATTTATGAACAGGTCATTTCACATGCAAATACAGTGAAGTATTTGGAGATGAACCTGGATGCTAAGCTGAAGTGGAAAGAGCATATCACGAAGAAAAAGAGCAAACTAGAACTAAAATATTGAACTATAAATATGCGCTGACTCATGGGTAGATGCTTTGAGCTATCTGTGCACAATAAACCAATGTTATGCAAAGAAGTGCTGAAACCTGTTTGGATATATGGGATCCAGCTACGATTGTGCTAGCAACTACAACATAGAAGCAGTCCAGAGGTACCAGAATAAAGTACTAAGGAGCATTGCTAATGCTCCTTGATCATTATGAAGCAGTGGCCTACACAGAGAGCTTTATGTGGAAGTAGTAGCGGATGAAGTGAAGAAGTTTGCAAAGAAGCACCAAACCCGGTTTTAACATTACGTCAACGTCAAACCAACGCAGCTGCTCGACTAACATGGGATAGTGCAGACTTAAAAGAGAAAAACATGTGACAGTGCACTGCGATAAAAAACTGTTTGACACCATTGTATAAAATTCAGTAATAAAAGTTTAGTTGTAGGAATTGATAAACGCAAATTACTTGTTAATCTATGCTAATATTAGTTGCAGTATTACAAATACCGCCAGGCAGTGTTTTTACGGGATTACAAAAAGTAACGGATATCACACAGCTTATCAATAATTTTGTTTATAATAGAAAATAAGGAAATTATTTTTTATACAAAGACACCATAACATTATGTGAAATATTATACTATTAATTATAAATAAATTAAAGAACGTTTGTGCAGCTTTCTTTTAATTTTTGTTCAATTATGGGGCGTCATCAAAAAATTTGCATGGGAACCCCATTGTAATTGGAACCGTCCCTGCAGAATTGTATTTACGTGTAGAGGTGTTTTTTCGTATAAACATCAAATTCTAATGTAATGTTCCATTGTTAATCTCGTAAGTGAATTTAATAGTGAGGAATTTTAAGTTTAATTTATTTAAAAAATATATTAAACCTTTTTTGTATCAAAGATCGCGAAAATGTCATCGACGCGTCTATACTATACTCTCGGGAAGTACTGAAACTTTTGACCAATCTGTACATATACCAAAATAAATTTTGAATAGCTCAAAAATAAGGATTGAAAATAGGTTACTAATGATTCCGTTGACAGATCAAAATCTCAAATTGAATTTTTCACGAATGCAATATTTTTTCTTTATACTTGTCGGCAAGAGAAAGTAACGAGACTGATTGCAGACAATACTCTTTGCTATACGGTCTTTAATTTTTATGGTAATTTAAGTATTAAGTGAGAACTTTGTCGTCAGACTATCTCTTTTTAATATACGCATCTTATTGAAGGCTTTCTCTGTTTCATGTAGCTTATAATGAGACTCGACCCATTATTGGTGTTTTCCGTATATCATAGTAGTTGTTATTTAACCTAACTTTTTAACTTACACTTCAATTTGACGTAAAGAAACAAAACTTTGCATTGCAACCCACAGTTCTAATTAGTCAAGTTGTTTTACAACGAAAAACTGATCGATACAAGTAGAGATATGGCAAATGACGACGATGTTCCTCAACTCTCAGCTGAAACGTTCGCTGCTTTACAGGATTTTTATAGGGAGCAAGATCAAAAACTACACAAACAAACTGTTTCTTCCGATTACAGTCCGGAAGAAAATTGGGTAACATAGCATTTAAGATTGCTGTAATTATCTCTAATTTGAAATCCCTAATTTTCAGCAATTAAGTCAATTTTGGTATGATGATACGACTGTTCATGCACTTGGTAAAATAGCTAAGAAAAGTGTAAATTGTGGAGATAAAATTGCATTGATCTCTTGCCCCACACTGTACAGAACATTTAAGCAAGAACTAAGTGGTTGTGAAGGTATATTAGGTATTTTTATCATCTTAGAATAAGTAATTTGCCGATTGTATAATGCATTGGATTGGCATATAAGTTTGTTAGGTTTTCACTTTAGTACAAGTTCATTTCGGTTCGCTAAAGATATAGATTATTGAATATTTGAATGAATATTAATATTAATTCAATATGTATAATATATTCATTGATAAGGAACTTCATTCCTCGATTTTTAAACATTAACTCTTATGAAAACATTCTCAACAAATACATAACATCAACGTGTAAAGACTTCTAAAGATGATTATTTAATCAACACTAGTCAATCAAAAGTATACATTAATATAGCCAGAAGAGTATTATATATATATATATATATATATATATATATATATATCTTTGATTTACGTTATCTGGTTATAAACGGATAAATAATAAATCCAAAACTATAGAGGTATCTGTCTGTTGGAAGTTCCATAGAAAATATTAACTCTACTTAAGTATGCTTACTTAAGTACGCTAAGAGATTAAACCTATGTGAAAAAGAACACCTAAGGGAATATTAGGCAGGTTTCCAGAAAAATATGTTTGTAACAGACCAAATTTTTTAAGAATCATTCATTATATGTATCAATATTTTAGTGAGAAATAGGCTATAGTAGCAGCAGTTGTTATTGAATTCATATAAGAGAAAAGCATATAAATTTGATAAGCTCAAAGAATTTATATGCTTAGGCGTAACAATTAATGGATATGAAGATATAAAGAGCAGGATTTGAAATCCAGAATTGCGAAAGGAAATCGCAAGTATGGAATGTTACTAAGATCACGATACATATCATGACAAACAAAGATAAGAATATACAGGACCATGATAACGTCTACAGTGACATATATGTGAAACCTGAGTATTAAGATTGGAGAGATGGGAGAGGAATAGGGTAGAAGGACGATTAAAGAGATAAAAGAACGGTACAAGTTGAATATAACTAAATATATAAAGGCACAAGGATTAAGATGGCTAGGTCATATAGAGAGACTTGGAAGATATAGAATGACAAATGTTGCTTTATTCAGAAGACTAATAGACAGCAGAAGAAGAGGAAGGCCAAAGAAAGATGGTATCACTGTGCAAGAGGATCTGCAGAATATGAGTCAAACGGATTGGAAAAGAAAAGCAACAAATCGATGAGAATGCAGAAAAGTGGTCAGAATTTCATGAATAAAAAGAATGATATTTTATTTTTATAATGTTTCTAGTTTTAATACATTGATTGAAGTGTAATATGAAACATTTGCTACAAAGATGAGATCAAACATACATATTTATTCTGAAAAAAGTTGCTGTTGCACCTTTATACTAGCCAATGAAGTCATGTGCTGGATGTGAAATTTCAAAAGACCTTATACTGCACCTACAGTACTAGCCAAAAGTAACATCAATGTTGGACCTAAATACATACTTTAAATTTAGGCAATATGTTTAAAGTTAATTTTTAGTGAAGAAGTCAGTGTATCTCTCTAATATAGCCATTAGATTTCATAATTCGAGCTGTTTCGAAAAAAATAGATAAAAAATGATCAAGCTAAAAAGTACCTGAAGACGGCAGACTTTCACCAAACAGTATTTTCGATGACTATTCAACAGGTGAAATTAGACATTTTTGACTAGCTTTTTATTTTATATCTGATCCCATAGCTAAGAACTCGCTATGGAAGGGACTTTCGATCACTTTGAGCATGTAACATGGAAATACTGACGTATGTTACATACTTTTGGCTAGTACTGTACTTTAATGGAATTTTGAAAGAGCTACAACTTCAGAAGCATTATTGCATCATAGGTGCTTCAGAAGCACCTCACGGAATTTTCCAAATATGAAGCTTTAATTTTTTTAACAGCCTCTACACTGAAATCGAAGTTCTTGAAGACATATGTTTATAGAGTCTTTTATATTTATTTGGAGTTATCCGCGGAATTGCCCCTTTAAATATCAGAACATAGTTAGGGATCAGCTCTATATTGGTTATGTTGTTATACCAGGTTAGTAAAAAAATACGCTGAGTTTTCATTTTTCTCAAAAAATCCTTATTCGTCAATATTCATTTTGTCTCCTTCAAAACACCTAAAAGATATAGTAGACTTGTACACACTTTTTCCAATCTTCAAAGCACTTTTCTTCACAACCCTCTTGGAAACATTTGTGCCACTTGTACATGCTTGTTTTATTCGCAGCACATTTCAACATTTCCAGTGCAGAGCTGTATTTTATTTTATTCTTTAAAAAACTGAGTGCAATTGATAAATTATATGCCAACATCATCAGTAACAAGTATATGGCGGAGCACTATATTTCATCCTTAAAGCAGATTTCAATAAAAATTCTTTGCTTCATTTTTTCTGTAAGTAAGAAATCATCGAGCGCAGTAAAACACGTGTAAGCACTTGGAAAACCAATAATAAAGTATATATCCAAGATGACTACCAATGCCAACATACCTAAGGGACGAGAATACCAACGCCACAGCAAAAAGTTGTAACTATTGTACTTGTGCCCTGAAATTCAAACATGTTTTGTTCAAATCTTGTGTTTGTAACTAACAGTTAGCAGCGTTCTATTAATACATCATGATGATGACGACATATATGCTTCAAAAGTACAAATAAGACTTGATAAACTTGCTTATGGTACAGGTATTATAATAATAAATGTGATATAGAAATAATTAATTTGTTGATGATGTAATAATATAGAATAATTAATTTGTTACAGTACATTTATATGAGTACGATACACGATTTTCATTTTATGGTGATGACTTTATATTTTATGACTACAACAATCCCTTAAAAGTTCCAAGCCAAAATAGTAGTTACTATGATTTAGTGATTGCTGATCCGCCATTTCTGTCTGAAGAATGTCTTACAAAGACGATGTCCACAATGAAGTGTATAGGAAAAGGACGCTTCATATTATGCACAGGTAATTTGTAGGATCAGTACTAGCCGTTTTTGCAAGCATTGAGTGCTAAATAAAGGGTGAAAATTTTAATTATTGAAAATTATTAATTTTAAGTTGAGGTTTTAATGAAATTATTTTTTTAAGCAATTGTTCACAATTGTCATCAGATTCTCTAAAATTTCTAACTCTCTTTGCGAAGGAATTAGTTGTCCTGCAGAGCATGTGATCTTTTATGATTCCTGCACTAGCAGCAAAGATATAATTTGTTACCTTACTACAGTTTGCGATGCAGTTTCATCAATAAGGAATTTTTGTGCCCTCTTGAGTAGTAAACAAAAGACCTAAGATCTAGCAAACTTGATGGACGTGTATGCAACCCACCTCGATAAATCTAACTACTTTCAAATTGCTTGCTTAAATTGGTGAAGTTAGAAAATAAAATACTAGTTAGATAGTTTTGAATCGCGTTCTTCAAAGACTATAAATAGGAATTTGTGTGGTACCTTATTCCGTGCTTTGCAGGTATTATATCATTGATAAACAAAAGCTCTAGCACACAGATTATGACAATACTGAACTGATCTATGGACAAACTCTATCCAGGCAGGAATAAAATTAGCACCAATTTAATTTGATATAAAATTTGTTCCCCAACTAGTTGTTAAATCTATTATTACAGAACAACATTTTATATACCTATCCAAACAGTAGTTAGTTCAAAGCAGGACTTGACTTGGCTTTACTATTTTGCCACTCCCTGTTTAAAAATATACTATACCAAAAAAACTACACCTTAGATTTATATTTAATTTCTAGTTTTTCTTTGTTAGACACCAAAAAATATTTCCTGTATTTATTTATTCTCTGTCTCCATTAGAATCCACTGAGCTGATATTTTATATTTTTGGAGTTATTTTAGGTGCTACCATATATATGTTAGCAGCTAATAATGAATATGAAACGAGTTATGCAGAAAATGCATAACTCGTCAAATATAAAGGAACAATGACATTTCTTGTGCCAGGTATAATAAATTAACTCTGTCAGTTAAAGGATTTGCACCAATAATCGCAAATATAGAAATAACTCGAGTGGCCCTATTGTGGGTCACCCACTATGTTAAAACATAAACAGGACAAGTATATTTATCATTTACATTTCAGGTGCTGTAATGGAAGATATTGCCAATAAAATACTGTCATTGAAGAAGGCATCCTTTAAGCCAACTCATAAAAACAACTTGGCTAATAAATTTTGCTGCTATAGCAATTATAATATAGATCAATTATTATGATATTTATAATTTCAGCCACAAATAAAACTGTTTTTAAAATCCGGACGTTTTTATTTGGATATGTTGAGACTTTTAATTAACATATTCATACTACTGAAGTTATGAATTGCGGATTAAGGTTGTTCCATAGATAAAGCTGACAAAGTTCGAAGAAAGTTCAAGTGGTTAATTTGGTGACTTTTAATTTTTCATATCAAGAACCTATGCCTGGTCATCAATCAGTGTAAGACTAAGGATAATAGTGGACGTTAATGAGGAATCTTAAGGAGGACGTTGTAAAAATCATTAAAGAACCCATAGATTTAGTAAATCTAAATTCAGCCGAATAAAATAATGTTCAAACAGATTCAAAATTAACAAACCCAGAAATACGGAAATTACAGTATTAAACAATGTAAGAAAAACTTAGAGTTGATCATTAAAACGTAGAAGAAATCGAAATAATTAAAAATTGACGAGACTCCTGCTTATCAAAAACGGTACCAACAACCATACGTACAACCATGGGCATAGCTAGGGGGGGGGCGAGGGTGGGCGGTGCCCACCCTACAAATCTCATTGCCCACCCTAGAAAAATCGAGGTTATTGAAGAAAATGGTTAAATGAGCGGACAGCTGAAAAAACCAACTTTAACCAACTGTTTATTATAACAATCGATGTTATAATAAATGGAATTAAATTACTCAACTACCGAAAAAGAACATTTAGGGATAATATATGCTATAAAATAATTTAGACCACACATTTAGGGAACCCACTTTACTATTATGAGAGACCACAAACCTCTGCTTTGGATACATTTTCCCATGTCAGCAATGGGACTTGCAGGAATACGATTGCACAATCAATTATCTGATTTATTGACTGATAATGACGACAACTCAAAACAAGTCATTTATATATGTTTATACGAGACCCACAGAAATTAGTAGTGTAGTAGGTTACGAAAAGATTTATATGGCTCACATGAACGATCAAAACCCATATCAAGAAATTCTTGGATTATTTATAGACTGGATTGGATACTGCCAAATTATACATATACTGTAATGATGACATAGACCAGGGTTGTAAATACAGTAGTGACAACGTAGTGCAGAAAGTTGCAGATCGGGCATGCGCAAACAGGACATAGGTATGGTTGAGACATAATTAACATATTTATACTGCTTATAGCCTTATTCTTATTTCCTATTATCAGGTTTATTTACATCTTCACAATTTCTTTAACATACATTAAATCCTATTAGATGCCAATATGAAAAGAACAAAACTACCAATTTTTCTAAACTTTTATTTTATCGCCAAATTTACAGTTTAAAAGAATATATCAAGGAAGGAGTTATGGATAAAAAAAGCAAATGAATATAATTTTTATAATAAACACATTCATTTGCAAGCATTTCCTTACGCTAAATAAATAATATTTGGTGTATTTGTGTGATATAATTTCAGAAATAAAAATACATAAACACATCTAGCTAGCCATAAGTATTATTATAACTTATCTCAAACTTGAAAATGTAAGTTAAAAATGTTTAGTACCATTTACAGCAAAAAAAAAGTTCTTGTGTACTTTATTGATAGTTACTTTAAAATGTTATAATTGTCATTGCTTTTAAAACATTCAATATAATCACAACAATACAAACACAAAAGCTACTTATCATTCTGCAAATCAACCTAGGTTAACACTTGCAAAGATATGGTCATTTTCACTGCACATTTTCTTATAAGTTGCACTGATACACACTGCAATACACGAAATGTTTCAGCTGTCAATTGCTATATAGTAGTGGATAATGATAATTAATAACTTTTAATAAAGTTGGCACTATAAAAATTAAGTTCTACTTAAATATTCAAGTGTACTGTCTGTAAGAGCTAAAGAATGTCAAAACTATCTTTTTATTTCAAATATTATAAATATAAGTACAATAGAACCTCGCTGTATAAGTGCATCATTGTATGATTAATTTACCGTATGAGCGAAATTTTGCTTGTACGAACTAAGTAACGAACTAACTCCACGAGTGGACTTTGCAGTAGGAGCAAGTTTCATACAAGTAACCGTTAGACAGCATTAAGCTAGCACACTCACTTCTTGCACAGCCTCTTTCCTTTCTAAGTTGCAACTACTATTTAAGCTGTTCTTTAAATAGTTGTGTTGTGTCATGGGTCCTAAGAAGGGTAGTGCAATGGACAGCACAGAGAAGAAGATAATGTTATCTTTATCTTAATATAGAATTAGAGAAGGAAATCATTAAAAAACATAAGAGGAGTACGCATAGTGGGCATAGCACGTTGATGATCTGTATCATCCTAGAAAAATATGACGAGATCAAACTCGTTTTGAAACAAAAGGGTATCTCCAGGCTCTCAAAACAATGTACATCAGTCCACAAAGAGATGGACAAACTGCTTCTCCTGTGGATCAACGAAAAGCAAATCGCAGAGGATACGATTATGGAGAGCATCATCCACAAGAAAACATGAGTGTATCCCATAAAACGTTCATGTATCAATAATTTCAAGAAGAGCATTCACAGCATTATCAGGCATGGTGAAGCCTACATAACTGCAGAGGAGTAAATGAATAAACTAACTTTCGCACCTTGTGCCAATGTGAGTGGAAACTTGAAGATTAAGTCACTCATTGTATAACATTCTAAAAACACAAACATTCAAGTAGAAACAGTTGCTCTGGTTTTAATGATGTTTCTTGGTTATACAGTTCAATTTAATATGTTAATCTGGTTTTATTACCTTAGTAAATATTTTCAATTAGGTTAGACCGATTGTAATCTAAGACTTATTATAATATTGTTAACTTTCGCTTATTTTCTTCTAACTGTAGCCCATGAAGAAGCTGCAAACTAGCGGCGAAATATCGGCTTAATAAAAACGTCATTACACACAACCTTGTTTACTCGCAACACCCAACGTCTAGTGTTCAGTTCTAGAGAACCTACATCTAAAATTAGGGGTTTGGAACCTTTAGCTGTGTAACAAAGTAAAACAAATGCCATTACTACACAAAAATATGAAAAACAATCCTTGATGCATATTTTTCTAACCAAATTAGCTCCTAATGATGCTGACTTGGTTAGCATAACGTACATTGAGCATTCCTTTTCATATTATCGTGTAGTGGTGACATTTAACGTACACCTAGCCAGAGAATCTAAAACTAGCTTCTGGAGAAACTAGCTTGCAGCCCATGGACCAGCAACTGATTTCCAATTTGAAGAAATTGTACATCAAACACCTATTTTTGCCTAAAAATTATCAATATACTATGAGGGGTTTTAGTCTAAGACACCTGTAGTCAAGAAAACAGTGTCTCCTAGGAAGTCCATGGGCCTCGTTGTTAAAGACAAGGACATTAACCATCTTGTCGAGAAACACTTGGAGGAGCCGACATTGGAAGAACTCCTGCAGCTTCAGGGGCAGCAGCATTCAGATGCGGTAGAAGAGATTAGTCCCCTGGGGCCGCACATTGCAACAGAGGAGGCTATCTCTACAAGTGGCATAAAAGCAGTGTTGGCAAAGTGACGCGATATTTTTGATTTTGTAGAAAAAAAAACTCATGTATCCTACACAACCTGTGGAGGTCATGAGAAAACCTCCACAGGTTATGTAGCTGCTTTATTTAATGACACTCTTGCATTGTCATAACATTTTGAAAAGCGGAACTAATCTTGATATATTGCTATTAATACGACTTGCAAGTGTGAAATGTAAAGAAAGTGTGTCCAAACAGCCTAAATTAAGCGAAGTGAGAAAAAACTCCAGAAATTATTCTATCTAGACTCCTATCCTGGAGTCTTAATGGAAGTTAATTCTTCTTCCAAACAATAACCCTCCTCCTCCTCCTTCCCATTGCATCCTCATCCTTGCATACAAATCATGTTACCTTCAAGATTCATGAAACCGGTTTACATATTTCTTTTGCATTCTTTTATTATGTTTTAGGAATTGTCATTTTCCCTGCAACTGCATTTTTCCTGTTAAACTTGTACTGCGAGGTATTACTGTGCTGGCAGTAACAACCATAAACATATAAGCAATATTATTATTATTAACACTTTTATCGAAGGTGGTTTTAGTTGTCATTTCTGCTTTATTTTTCATTTAAATACAGATAATTTTACAGAAATTTAATTAATTAATCCACAGATTTTAAAATGTTATAAACTTATATTTTAAACTTTGGAACGCTTTTTAGTCATTATCCAACTCTTGAAACATATTTTAGCCATATCTTGGAGTGTTCACCTCAGGCAGACTTACCAGTGCTCATTATGCTATACGAAAATAAGCTATTGGTCCCTACCTACTATTTTGATTTTCATCCATTTAAAAAGTTTTCTCTATCTTTAACATATTAACCTGCACATAAAATACGATTTCGCGTATACATAAGGGTTCATTCATTCCGTTCATGTACTTATTACATTAATGTCATAATTGTTGAGATTTTCATTGTATGCTGCACTAACAATCTCACAGAAAATTGTGATTGATTTGCAGATTGATTTGCAACGACTTTGCCAAAATTGTTGGCAATTTGGTCAAAACAACGGTTACAAGGAATTATTCAGGTAAGGAACAAGAGATGACAGAAGGAAGAAATGTGGACCTTGGCTGAAGACAAGAGAAACTGAAAAGTATGAATTCGGGTAGTAATAAATCACCAAATCCGATGCCTTAATGGGCACAAGCAGCCGAGAAAGAGAAAAAAAGTTTAAAATTACTCAAGGAACACCCTCCTGAAGTTTGGCAGGATTCATATATTAACATAACATAAGCGCATGTATTACTATAATGATAATGTAATTTTGAACATGTATTTAGAATCAATTGTTAGGAAATTACATATTATTATATGTGATAATTTTTTGTGAACAATTATTATTATTATTATGAAGATTTTGTAGATTTTATATAGATTAGTGGTTTGTAAACGTGTGGGTTTGGAACCTTTAGTGTCATCGCAATATTAAACAGTTGCCACTACTTAACCAAAACAAGAAGTTAATTGCTCTATGCATGTTTTACTAAGCGTGTTAGCATCATCGGGAGTGACAAGAAATAAAAGGACTTAAACTACTGCAAGCTCTATTTATACTAAAAGGAGACAACTAGTAAAATAAAAATCTCAACTTTTTTAGATTACTCAAATTGGTAGTTAAGAAATTGTTGCCACGTGACCAAAACAAGAAGTTGATTACTTAGACACGTTTCGCTAGCTATTTTAGCATCATCAGAAGCGATAAGAGAGAAAAAGACTTAAAAAATCACGCTTGTCACTCCCAATGATGCTAACATGGTTAGCGAAACATGCATCAATCACTTAATTGCTTGTCTTTAATTTTTTGTTATAAAACCAAAGGTTGCAAACCTCTACGCAAATTTAGCAAAGGGTAGACTAGGTTAACAATTAATAAAGGGTAGAATTTAGAATCTTTATCCTTAGACTAGAAATGGGGACAGACAAACCTGTGCGGGGTGGAATTATGTAAGGAAGGGGTAAGGATAAGGTAAGAAAACGCTTAATTGCCTTCTAATTAGTTGTGTCAAAGCAATTAACCATCGCCTTTTTAGAATAAGTAGATCAGGTAGTACCATCACTCCTGACCATAGTAATTAGTTAGCGAAACTTGCATTGAGCAGGTATTTTTAGTTTTGTTGTAGTGGTTTTTCCAAAGCACAAGCCTTAAAGTCCACATCCCTGGAAAAGGACATTAAATATTTTAGCAGGAACACATTTACAACCACTGGCCAGACTACATATGACTGTTCCATGAAAAGGCCAAACTACCTATGACTGTTCCCCATATCCACATTCAATGTGGATATGAGTTTCAATCTTTAATAAATATTTGTCGTTGCTTTATTATGAGATTTTACTGTTGACCTACGGAGGCGCCTGGAGAGAAGTAAACTTTATGCTGTTTTGTAGGATATAAACTCTATGTAAAACAATTATGACATTAATCCAGCTTAGCTATAAGTTCTATTAACAGATATGTTCACAACGTTGACATCTGTGAAAAGTATTCATATTTTCAACCGTATAACATTCGATTAATAACAATTCTTTAAGTAAACGCAGGAAATTGCGATTAAGGTGAATAATATCAACCATGTCTATAATAAATCAAACAAGCTTAAACAGCAAATAAATAAGAGCAGCTTAGTTGATTATACAATATTATAAGCTCATTTCATTAGATAATTTATTATAGACAGATTTATTTAAAAAAATATGTGTTCTTAAAATATGGTAATGCACAACAATAATTCCTTCAGTAACAACTATATTCAAGTACAATTATATGTTCTAAAAGTCAGCTAAACAGCTCCCTACCAGTTTCCATTAGAGTTTGTGACGTAAGTCTTTCAATTTCGCTCAATAAAAATTGAGTATCTGCATCTACTTCTGAAAGTGGAGGACTACCCTGAAACGATGTGGGAGCATTATCCCATTCCAGGGAATTTGCGGAAGATACTCTGGACCAATCAGATTCCGTGTTGATAGGGTTTTTTGGGCTTGATTCGGACTCGACGTTTTCTGTAATATCTTCTGGCAAAATTGTCCTGTCATATTAATCAATTATCAAACTAGTAAATTACATTAATGAGCCAAAATACCAAGAACCTGCAGATGGATCGTTTGCCATTGATACAGGTAACGTTTCGTGTTCCCATTCTAAGTCTAAAGAACTAACTGGAGTCGACATAGTTGTCCGTGCGAGCAAAGCCTTTGCATCTAGGCATTGTAACGGAATATCTCTTCCAGCAATTGAACTAAAATAAGAAAAATATTACGTACCGCATACGTCCATATTTTATTTCTATCATTTACCTTGCACAGGATATCTGTTGGCTGTCGTTTAATCTGCTATAGGTATTAAGACAAGGAGTCAATATGTCATCAACAAATTCCAACACTGGTTTCTAAAATAATTCTGTGCATAAATACATGTATTCGGTAAATAAAATATTACAAATACTAGATATTAATTTTTGCATAATGTACACCAAATATTTGCTATCGCAAAGTATAAGGCAAATGTTTGCCACATATCAGATGCAATACCGGTTAGGCAAATGACCCAGTAGCATAGGGACCGCCTCGATATTAAATAAGACCTGCCCTTAGTTTATAGGTACTTTCTAGGGACTATATGACTAACTGAAGTCTGTACACAATAACAGGCGTAACTTTTACGTCTGTGATTGATTGATATATTGATTAATAGTTTGACATATTGATAGATTGACATATTAATAGTTTGCCATATTGAATCAATTAATTAATTAATTAAGACGTATGTCAAACTTTGATTTTTACATATTGATTGATTGACATATGGATTAATAGTTTTAGATATTGACTCAATGAATTAATTAATTAAGGCGTATGTTAAACTTTGAGTTTGACATATTGATTGATTGGCATATTGATTAATAGTTTGACATGTTGACTCAATTAACTAATTAATTAAGACGTATGTCAACCTTTGATTTTTACATATTGATTGATTGACATATGGATTAATAGTTTGAGATATTGACTCAATTAATTAATTAATTAAGACGTATGTCAAACTTTGAGTTTCACCTATTGATTAATAGTTTGACATATTGATTCAATTAATTAATTAAGACGTATGTCAAACTCTTGAGTTTGACACACGTCTTAATTAATTAATGGAAGGTTAAAAACTTTTAACAAACCAGTTGCACATGAAATTAACGCAATGTTATCTTACCTTTTTTCTTGATTTCCGCTTGGAAAATAGTCTTACAAAGACGTTTCTGCATCCACGATAGCACACAAAATTTAAAACGGTATTTTCTTTGTACAGAATAAGTAATACTGAAATAATTACCTCTTATTTTCCTCGTGTGGTACAGTATTCTTAAAAAACAACAGGAAGCAAATAATAACACAACATTTGACAAAGATACTTACTTCTTCAACCAATTGTGAGAAATCGTGTATACTATTTTGTCTTGATATGAGGTGTCTCGATTGAGGCAAACATCGCCCCATACAATTGCCCATAGTTCAGGCAGCCCACCTGGGACTGCACTTTTCATCACGCCCATTAGTTTCAACCGATTCCTGGGTCTTGATGATTATTTTTGCTGATGGCTTATTTACTTCATTGTCATAACTAACCAAACGTCTATGTTTTCTTTTGCAAGCTACTTCTCCTCCACCTTTATAATAATTCCAAGATATTGCTAATAACTAATATAGTCTCCTATTTACAAGCCTGATTACAAACATGTCACTTATAAACTCAATTTGCGTCTTTAAAACATTTCACTTCGCATTTTACAATAATATATTAGGTTTTATTTACGGAGCAGTAATTCGCGTTAATTGATGGTTTAAAATTGATTACCGTTCCATAATCTTATTCGTTTAGTAACCATTCATAATATGGTATACATACCACTAGGATGATACGTTCATATATATCGTAACTACAATTTAATAATAACAGTGTTGCGCAATTTATTTTTAATTCGCATTTTAAAGTACGTTTTAATTGCTAGTTTTCAGCGGATAAAGTATGTCTTTATGTACAAGGGAGTTAAGGTAAAACATAACCAAAAAAATTGCCCTTGACAGCGATTACGACAATCTGATAAACAGTAAAACTTCATGAATACATCACTTTAACATCAAAGTGACATTTAGCTGTCACGTTGACGTTAAAGCGATGTACGCATGAAGTTACGCATAAATCTAATAGCTAGCTAACTTTTAGCAAGTTAGCTATTAAATTCTAATGAAAAATAAAATATTGTATAAAACATATGATTAAACAGTTTTATCCGCTCGGGAGATTAGGTCCCTCGCCCTTCGGGCTCTGGACTTAATATTTATTGCTCGCGGATAAAATTCTATTCTAATAACTTATTATATAAAATGTAATTGCGAGTTTGTTTGTTTCTTTTATAATACTCGCAGTGTTTAAAACTCTGCTGTTCTCCTTAGTTTTACTATACATTTGTTCTTTGTGACCTTAGTCACTGGTCATAGTGACCCGATGTATGCAGGTACAGGAGGATTGTCAAGAATAGCTCGAAATTAATATATTTTGATTTTATTACAGTACATAAATGCAAACAACGATAGAAGCAATCTTATCACTAACAAAACTAAAATCTATTATATTAAAAAAATATTACAAACACTAAATCTAAAAACGAGAGAATATCAAATAAATTCTGATATGCATCCAATTATTGCCTAATCTTTACACTGATGACAATAATACACCACATGAACTTTACACAAGTATATATTACACTTACAACATGTTATACTTGTTTTATTGTCCCATTTTGATGGACACATATTACGTCGTGTTCTTTTATTTTTACTAATTACACCAGATGCAGATGGCACTCCTACTTCGCTACGTTGCCCTTGAATTTTCTTGTTTATGTTGTCTTGACGTTGATAGAGAGTTATCATCACTTTGCCCAATTCTTTCAGAAATAGTCTTCTTTTGTACAGAAGTTCTTATTCCACTGTGGACGTATTTCTCTCCATAACACAAATACATTATAAGCACTAACATCAAGTATATTGTAGAACAAAATAATAGGCCATCGATTGATTATTCTTTTGCAAGTATATGCTACAATACTTTGATCTAATATATCAACCATCCCTTTCATAGTCTTATAATCTAGTATTATTTGTGGTTTCTTGTCGTCCCTGCTGCTCACTTCCTTATCACAGTGCATTGTGATCATGGGAATAACGTTCTTATTTTGATGCACATATAACACAGTTGTGGTATCCTTGATAAAATGAAAAGAAGAACTATGTACTTCTTTACTTATTGTAATCACGGGAAGTACGGGTTTATTTTTTCTAACCGTTCCTAACACTGTAAGTTTTCTTGTGAGGGGCATTTCACCTAACTTCTTGAACGTGAAAAAATTATCATATGTAGCATTTTTCCTCCGAGTTCCTATATTAGGTCTAAACCTACTCGTATCCCTTGATTTTTTTCTGTAAATCACAGTATTTGTTTGCATGACATCATTATCTGAAGAATCATAATCTGCTTCGGATTTCTCATAGTCTGTATCATCGCTGGTATGATTTTCAACCTCAGAACCTCGGCTTTATTTATGATGATGCTTATTCAACACTGTATATAAAGAAACTGAAGTGCGCTGTCCGCGTTTTCTATTTATATGATATATTAGTATACACGCACAGACATGCCCAGACATGCACAAACTTGCATATTCGATCAGTATGAATGCATAATCTTGTTGGTTGCTATGTAGTTATAATGCACTTACAGCATTCATATAAATAAGGTTACAAATAAAATTACATAAAGTCAAATAAATCTAAATAGTTTTGGGTCATAATGACCCGAGGGTTCTACGCATAACAATCTTGTTTAAAACATTTAACAATAATTTCTTGTAAAAACTGTTTGGCAATATTATACTTTACGCTCTACCAAACAAAGTCACAAAATCTTGGAAACAAATAATGAAAAATGACAAAGTTATAGTACTTGAAAATCCGTTTCGGGTCATATTCATTCGAGGAGCACAGTAGGGTTGAAAAATAGACTTTTTATTGTCTTAATTATAGCTCTTTATTTCAATATATTAATTCGTGGGGTCTGATAAACCCCAGCAACCATATAGTAAATATGTATTAAAAAAAATTAATAAAATAGATAATATGCCAACAGACAACTTTAGTAGCCATTCCAATACAATCATTTTATAGATACGTTCATATATGACGTCATTATAAGTGATGAATAATTCAAATTTACATTATGAATAATTTTATATTATCAGTATTAGTCACTAAAAAATGTGAAGCTCTCCAAACGGAATTTCTATTATATAAAAAATGCTTATTGTGAATTCCCAGAAATAATAGGTTATATGTCAATGTCACTTTTCTGAAACTAATTTTTGTAGTGCTGCTGTGTGTAATGTTGCTTAATATATTTATACAATGTGTTTTCGTAAATGCTGTTTATTCTTATTCTAATAAGCCAATTCTAATAATAGTCTCCTACGATGGATTCAGATATGATTACTTAAACAGAGCTTTAACACCAGGAATGCTCAAATTGCGAAGAGAAGGAGCATATGCCGACTATATGTACAATGTATTTCCCACGAAAACGTTTGCAAACCATTTTTCTATAGCTACGGGAATGTATACTGAAGAGCACGGCGTGATGGGAAATAATTTTTATGATCCTGAATTGCAACGAAATGTTCAAATGGAAAGAAATATGTTCACTCAAAATCCAAGTACAATTCCTATATGGGTAAGTAAGTTGTTCCTTTACCGTTTTGGTTCTGTTCACTTTAATTTTGATTATTGTTAGACGCTAAACGAGATGGCTGAAAGTAATAGATACTCGGGATGCATGATGTGGCCTGGGTGCAAATATGCCTACCATAATATAACATCAACCTATTTTGAGAATTGGGATCGAAAATATGATGTCTACAAAAGAATAGACACTGTACGTATTATGTTAGCCTATATTATGTTTATTTGCATATAAAAAAACAATCATTTAAATAGCATTGTATGTGTCTATTACTGTTCTTTTTTTTTGTATAACAGCTTAAAACAATAGGTTCTTCTTCTGCTATTTATTACAATTTTTAATTTATTACAAGGATTGTCACCAGGTAAAATGCTCATTTAGTAAAAGGGATATGAGATTCCATGAAATCTAGCAAAGGTCGATCCTCAGTGGTAAAAAGCTTGTCATTAGCTACACCATGTGGATCGAAATTCATCCTTTGAATCATATCAGACATCAGATATGTGAAATATTTAATTTCTTACCCTTACCAGTCAGATCCTTAAAACCAACCGGTAAGCTTTTGACGAAATATAATATGTCCCTTCTCTATGAGCATATGATTTCCACCCCTCTTTTCCCATACAAAACCTAAGCAGTTTCCAGACAAGTGTTCATCCTATATGTGGCAGCGTATCGCGTATTTTCATTTCCTGTTAAAAATATATTATTAATAACACATAAATGTACTGACACAAACTTACTTGAATAATTTTACTGAATGTCGGTGAACAGATTTCTTTTGATCATCGATCAATTGATCACCTTTACGGATTCTTATTTTAGGTGGCGAAAGAAATTCGTGCGACTGCTTAACAATTCTTTAGACACCTGTTTCCGAAATTCCAACATTTTCTGCAGTCAACTTCTCACTTTGTAATTTTGAATTCTATAAATATCTAACAGAAACGTTATATACCATTTGTTTTTGTGCTTTAGTTCCATGTTTCCCTCTGCAGTTTTTACCAATACCGAAAGGTCTTGGTTTTGATTGTTCAGTAGAAGGGACTTCTTTGGTAGGAACAGCCTCGTCAGCCATTGTAAACTAATATTAATTACAATAAAAATTAATGAAATGAACAGGATTTTAAAGAAACACTCACAGACAAATCACGAAATAAACTACAGGTTACCTTCCTATAACGCAGTAGATAGGTTCCTAGAAACAAACAATACAAAAAGGGGGGTTGCATTCCGAAAACTTATTAAAAACAAACATTTTGGTTTGATTTCATGTAAGCAGCTTAGTTTTTATTAAAAATACAAATGTATGTATAACATAAAACGAAAAGAGACAAAAATGTTATTTTTATTTAATATGACCTTAATTTAATAAATTTCTTCCTCGTCACTGCTCAGTACAATCAAACGAAAATGTTTTTTCGGTTGAACAATATCACCTTCACTTTCAAAACCTTTTTCTTCATTTAGATTTTTGCACCTCGTATCCTCTTTAAAAAATCTGTAATTTTGGTTTGTTTGTTGGTTCTTACAAGATCATTGTAGATTTCACGGTATGGAGATAGACAATTTTGCAACTCCCTTTTGAATTATCTGCTTTCAGCACAAGCCTTTGCATTCAAGAAAAATGATTGAAGATTTTCAGCCTTGTATTTTTTAATATTAAATTATTAACTTCACAACCTTCATCAGTGCTATTGTCCTGAGAATCGATTTGATTTACAGCTTCGGATGCAATTTCCTTCAAATCGGCTTTGTCAATTTCTTCTTCCACTTGAAGGACCTCAATAGCCGTATCCACAAAGCCTTTGCTGCCTATTGATTTAACCAGTTCTAATATGCCATCAATTTGATTTTCTGACGATTCAAGCACGTTTTCTATTTCAACTGAAGATGGCCATATATTCTTCAAAGATATGATATCGATGCAGTGCTTAATTGAAAATTGCCTCCAAGCTTCCATTACATTAATTGATTTCGAATGGGTTATGTCTAAAATCCACTGTAAAGCTCTTCTTGTGTAATAAGTTTTAAAGATATAAATAGTACCTTGATCCAATGGTTGGAGCAACGAAGTAGTGTTTGGTGGTAGGAACACTATTTTGATGAAATAATATACATTATACATTTTCATGTAAAGTCACTATAGTTCGTTATTCCTTCCCGTCATTATTTTAAAGTAATTTACCAAGTTATACCAAGGTTTTCGCAGTTTTTTTATCGTGTTAGAGTGAAACTGTGTTATAGGTTGCAGTGTTATATGAGGGTTCCTGTAATTTATCCTACCTTGCTAGAACGAAACCATGTTGCAAGATGCCGTACTGTAGGAGGGCTACCTGTAATTCCCAACACTACAGACAAAGAAAGTTTTTGAACGTCTACACTCAACACTGTCTGTCTTGTTTCTGTTTAATGTGGGATGTTTATTTAACACTGTATAATGTAATGTCATGTATTTATATAAAGTTATGCATTTTATTCTATTTACACCAATGAATAAGAAAGTAATGTTCCTGAATTTGAGATATCTTCATCACATATATTTATAGTTTAGTTTCTTTGAAAGCAGTTTTTCACTAAGATAACGCCAATTAGCATATGAATGAAACATCTGTAAGGAACTTGCAATTTAGTAGACTTGAGAATAAGGATGATTCAACAAGCAGAAAACTCTTAACTTCTACGTACATTACAACTGTGTGCGTATTTTGCTGGTAATTCCATTCAGGATCAGGCGGTTTCCATTTTCCATAAATATATCTTGCAACAACACACCGTTGCCGAGCATCTTAATATTAAGATGCACGATTTAAGTCTTCCAAGCCGAGTGTTTAAAGAGAAATAGCAATTCAAAAGTGGATCTTATGATCTCATCTTTCTCTTGTTACTTCACTATCTATGATTAGAATATGTTATATTTTATAGGCAATTTCATGGATTATGGACCCCCAGTACCCAGCTAATTTGGTAATGATTTATATCGAAGAACCAGATTTTCATGGACACATATACAGTCCAGACTCGGCAATTGTGCATGATATGATAATGACTATGGATAACGTTACACTTTATTTGCATGAACAGCTTAAAAAGAAATACTTGTCCCACATTGTCAATGTGGTCCATTTGGGTGATCATGGCATGATCAGTATGAAGTATAAAAATATCATAAATGTGACGACGTACCTAGAAGACGGTACATACAAATTTGCCGATTACTCACCTACTTTACATGTTATACCTAGTGATGGTAATATATTCATTACAGTATATTAATTAAATACCTTTAATCTAAATGTTTTGCAGGATATGAAAATGATGTTTACAATCGATTACAACAGGCTGCTACAGAACTTGGACATTTCAAAGTATATAAGAAACGGGACATACCTAACAGATGGCATTTTAAGCATAACATAAGAGCACCGCCAATTCTATTATTAGCAGATAAAGGTTATGCATTTCAAGACTTTGTGGAAACTGTGAAGAAGTATGAAAAAAATTATGATCTTCAAGGTTTACATTTTCATATTTTTTTCACATTATAGAAAGGTTGCTTGAAAAATCATTTTATATCTTATAGAAAAGTTTAAGCTTATGTACAAGTTTTTTTAGTCGTCTTCTGTAATATGAAACATTTGTGCCTTATAGATTAGGGCACCTACAGATTTAACACGTTAAACGCCATGGGGGTCACCGGTGACCTCACCCTTCCTCTATCATAGCGCCATGGGGGTCACCGGTGACCTCACCCTTCCTCTATCAT
>JAWQRM010000316.1:0-24280 GCA_033557675.1 Coptodactyla brooksi
TATATATATATATAATATATATATATATATATATATATACCGAATAGCGATGTACTATTATCTCATAGTCAGTTAGCAGTGAGCGGAAGTGAGAGAGACTGGGTCTCATTAACTTCGAGAGCGAGTGAGACAGCGCAACGTAACACGCAAAGTTGAAAGAGTGGAAAGAGTGTTGTTCTTTGAGAGTGAAGAGCGAGAAACTTTCTCAAAGATCGGCAAGAAGAAAAAAGCAGTCACCAATGCTCTTTTGGAACGAAAATGTAATAAAAAGAGCATTGTCTAAAGTAATTCCTTAAATAAATAATTTACTGTTAATTTAAAAAACAAATTAAAAGATTCTGGATAGAATTTTAGGTAAAAAGTTGTATAACTATTGTTAACAATTTGGTAGTGTTTGTACAACTTGAAAACAAATTTTGTTACTATAGTTGTGGTTGCATACTCTGTAATTTTCTTAAATACGCTGTTTAAGAAAGTTACAGACAAATTACAGATTACGTATATTTTTTCAGTTTTGGTGTTAACCTATTTAATTGTGTTCTCTGATAAATGATAAGAATACCTTCAGTAAGTAAAAATTCTATTGTACATGTAAATTTATCACGTATTGAACTTACCAAGTCTTAAAGCAGATCAAAGTTTTAGTTCATAACTAGTAGTGTTATTTTAGTTACGTTAAAAATTAAAAAATATTAATTAATAATCATGTAATTATCTAGTGAAAGTACAACATTAACGTCTGAATAGTTAGTATGATCTGTGAAAACTCATCACATCTGGTAAACATTCAATTGGGTACACTAGTTTAATTTCATTATTTTTGATGAAGTTCAGAAAATTACCTACAAAACAAAACAAGATATGTATAGCATATTTGTCTGATTTGCAGTTAGTTACTAAGATGTGCTCACCTTTTCTTTGTACTTTATAAATGGAGTTTAAATTTTCAGCTCTACAAATTTAGGCATTATAAAAACTACATTGCAGGCTTGCATAATTCTGTAGTTAGGACTATTAACAATTTTCAACGAGAACAGTTTACTGAGTTTTGTAATGTAACACATTTTACAACTGAACCATTCGCCACACAAAACTATTAGTCAGTTCAGCAAATGTTGTTGGAGGAAAATACGAAGAATATTTGTGCAGGGCACTTACTACTCGAAAGAGTTACATGTTTTGTGAATCCTTTAGATAGGTAAAAGTAGCCAATGTTTGATTAATTTCAAAAAAATTAATTTTTAGAATTACAAAAAAATCCTGGCAACAACTTGTAAAATTCAAATATCAGAATAAAGAAAGAAAATGGTCTTAACAGAAATTAAGAGCAGCAATAAAATCAAGATTTATTTCCTATTTCGATATTATAATTTAGACAATAATTTAAGACACGACTTTCCAAAAATTAGAACATCTAAAACTGATTTACATACAGTGAAATATTTTGACACAACTCTTTTTCAGAACTTCTAAAGGACTAGGTGACTAACCGGTATCTACTTCTGTAGAAGTAGAAAAGCTAAATGACTTATCAGCACATTTTAAAATATTATTTTAAAATTTATTTATCGTACTACGACTTTAATAAATATTTTTGATTATTTTGAGAAGCGAATATTACGTTGTATAAATATTATTTTTCGCCAAACAATACCTTTTATACAAATCTTACTTAGAATTTAAGAAAAGTCAGGTAAACGCGAATAAAATTGACTAATTATCTGAGTCAGGTTTATCTGCGTCACCTATATATCGCGAACGGCTGTGAAA
Source organism: Coptodactyla brooksi (assembly GCA_033557675.1). Lineage (NCBI taxonomy): Eukaryota > Metazoa > Arthropoda > Insecta > Coleoptera > Scarabaeidae > Coptodactyla > Coptodactyla brooksi. Next base: position 1,771 of record JAWQRM010000316.1, read on the forward strand.
TGTTAAGAAAGTAATGCGACGGGATTCGAAAGTTGTTTTGTAATGGCACAAACGTTGATGATAAGTTGCGAACGTAGTAAGTCACCATTTTGTCCACTTTGTGTAAATTACATGGTAATTGGAAAATAATGTATTTTAAAGATTTCTTTGAAACATGAATAATCGGTTAAGTATTTGAAGAAACTAATCTAGTATTATCTTAATATTATCGTAAGAATTACACAGAAATATTCAATACATAATGCAGAAGAAGATATATGTTTGAATAATAATTAAAAACCATTTTGGCCTAAGCAAAAGGATTTTTACCGACGAGAAGTTGCTAGTACACAATTGTTGATGAACAATTACTTCCGAACAATTTGCCAAAATGACGAAATTTACAGCAAAATTTAATACAAAAATGAATCCATACAACCAAAACATTCATATATCGGACACCAAGGGTCTCTGCATCTTCCATCGAATCCAATGTTGTTGCAAAACCTAACATCGTAAAGTGCCGAGTTTTATGACGTAAAAGGACTTGGTTCGTGAGGCATAGTTACGGAAAGAGACAATGGAAATGCATAATTAGGTCTCTAATCTGAAAACGGTATTAACTTAACATTAGAAACAATTTCAATGGGAAGTTCCTATCACGCCTTAAATATGCTAAAAAATTACGAAAATTGCTATTAAGTTTAACCAACATATTTATGGATGGTTGAGTTGCTGCTGTGAAATAGGAATATTCCAATAATTACAATACACGTAGACCAAGAGCTGGTAAGCATTATTGGGTAGGTACTTGACGGCTAGCGAAAATTCGTGTAACGCTTCCTCTGTAATGTCTGAATGCAAAATTGAAGACCTGGCTGAAGGGTCGTGGAAGCTAGCAAACAAATGTTTGAGGCACGCTGGCAATCACCTGACAGGTAAAAAGTTCCATCATAATAACCTCCCCTTAAAAGAGTATTTATTTTTGGGTATTGATATTATTTTGTCTAAATCTCAGCAACCCTCAAACATTTGTTTTGCAAATAAAATTTGGCAAATTAAAAAAATTCAAGGGTTGGCTAGCTTCCACGACCCTTTAGCCAGGTCTTCGATTGTGCATTTAGACACTACAAAAGAAGCGCTAAACAAATTTTCGCGAGCCGTCGAATACCTACCCAAAAAGCTTTACCAGTTCTCCGTCTAATAGTGCATAATATTAATTTCAAATGAGTTCAAGTCTGTCAGATAAGTTCAGTGTGGATCATGCACCATTGGTTAATCAAAATTCACTTTTGCCAACGACAAACAAAACTTCTAAAAAATTAACTTTGAAGGTAAATAATAAAGCGATAATTTGGCGTTTTTTTTTGAAAATTGTTATAGTAATCGGTTTTAAAGTAAATTTCATTCATTTAACATTTGATTACACGGAATCAAAAAATTTACATTAATATCCCTGAATTATTTAAAAAAAATTTGTATTGTCGCTCATACTTGATATTGTCATTTATATTTCTAGTAAAGCGCGAAAAAAGTAACTTTGAAGCCAGACGCTTAAAACCGGTAGCGAATTTCGAAAGTAACTGAAATCGCATTAATCTATTTCCAGGACTACAGTGATTGTAAACAGCGAAATTAATTTCCTAGTTGGGATTACGTGTCGATTAGGGGTCATTAAATCTAATAAGACTTTACTGCCGTCTGGCGTAATAAAAATCAGCGATTTTTCTCAGGCTGTCAGCCAGCCTTAGTCGACCGCGTGTCCGACTAGATACCGTTTTCTTGCACTTAACCGCGATTGAGCTATTATTTATACCACCTATTAATTACGTCGGCAATCGTTACCCACGAGGATCTTGTTAAAGATTACTTTTATCTGTTCGAATACATAATTACAATTTGCACTGGCTCCTACACAATACAAACATAATTCTATTTGAAAAAGACGGAGATGAATTTGGCGCTTCAATGTTGGTACCTGATCATCGCATCGTAAAGCTTGAATAATAATAATATAGGACATATTGCACACAGTTCTAGTTCATTGATTTTTAAAATATTAAATGCAATTCTGGATTATTAAAGCACCATTCTCTATCACAGCTACTTCAATTTCAAAGTACAGACAGATAAAATTAGCATTAAGATAAAACCAATAGTATCTGATCATTTCATACAACGTTGTTCAGTAATAATGGATTTTAAAAAAATGTACATCTTTCCAAGTTTTATGCTAAATAGGCTATAACAGGTTAAACAGTTCAATTTATATCAATTTTAGTAACTATCTTAAGAGAATGAAGCCGACGTGATAATTTCACATAGGAAGAGCACTGCGTACGCGGATAAGTTATTGTATTTTTGATATCATAGAACAATAACTAAAGCTGCAGTAATAAATAAGTCTATTAATGATAGAATTTTTTTTACTAATGAAGCAAGATTTTTCAAAAATAAACTGTTAATTTAAAAATGTTTAATATAATTTAAAATTTAAATTAATTAAATTTTACATATTTGAATGTATAGTACTATTCAGATTCCTGTTCTAAGAATTTGTTTATCGTAATTTGGTAGTATTGTAATATTTTTGTGTGTCATTAAAAAGTAATCAGATCTGGACATTTAAAAGATAAGCATTCTTGAACTGAGTATTTTTTCATTATTCGAACATTTCAAAGTGTTTACTGTAATTTATTATTAATTATTAATTTGAACTGTATCATCTGTTTAGTCTATCTATATCAATCAGAATAGTTCTTTTTAGAACTGTAAAATCACATGCTAGCTACTAAGTAAGTTAGAAACATAATTTAACTGACTTTTTCAATTGTGGCAGTTAGGGTGTTTTATTTTAATCATTATCATACTGCAGGTTTGGTTGCTTAATCAGTTGCGGTCATGTGGTACATGGACATTTCTGAAAGTCCTATACTTAGATAATTTATTTTGCAACTTAGGCCTCCGGACTTCAATTCTATAATAACAACATTATTATTAGATTTTGATGCGACAAAGATAATCTACTCAGTAATACAATAACACCTAAGCAAAATAAAGATAAATGCTTAAATGCAAAAAACAGTTTAAAATATACTTCCAAAAGTGTTTAATGGAGAATCGTTTTCTATTTCTTGTTTAAAGACTGTTTCAGTTTGATATTACAATTGATTGCATGAAAGTAGTTATGGTTATAGCTCATCTGTACTTTGAAGGTCAGAAAATCTGTATTCGAATGTGCCTTGACTAAGTAAAGCTAAATAATATAAAATAATGTACATCCTATTGCATCCATATTTTAAAAAGCACTGACCATATTAATACGTTAAAATCACAAAACTTTGAAAATAGCAAATAACCTATCAAAAAATAAACAACACTAAAAGAAAATAAATAATACTCAACAACGCCCTAGTCTCTCTGCAGAAGCTCGTGCAGGGCAGCAATGTAAGTTTGGGCCATTTGCAGCGTTTCAAATTTCGATAGTTTCCGATCGTTGCCCAAAGAGGGCACCACGTCACGTAACCTGTCAAAGGCGTCATTCAGACTATTCATTCTTCTCCTTTCCCTTGCGTTAGCAGCCAGCCGCCTTTTTCGCATAATCTCGAGCCCAGCTTGTGGCGGAACATTTTTCTTAGGTTCCTTTTTAACATTGTACTTATTATCTAAATTAGTTTTGTAATAATTTTGCGTGTATGTGTTCGTATTTGATTCTTCTCTCTTATACTTGTACTCGTATTTGTGATACACGTTATTATTCTCCCCATAGTATTGCTGACGACTCCAAGCATCTCCTTGTTTATAGCAATTAGGTATGTAGGGTTGAGATGACATGCTGCTTTCTGAGTTTCTGGGACTGGATAACGTGTACGTGTATGAACTCTCTGGACTCGAGACTCGTGGAGAAGCGTAACCGTCGGAAGATGTTTCGTTAGGCATTGGCAGATAGTTTTTTCGATACAGGAACATATTTTGTCATAAACGGTGGTATCCCTCTTGAGGAAAGTTCGACATTAAGCATTATACTATCATTAAGTGATAACTTAATATAATTTTGGTGTAAGGTATTGCACGAGTATTGAAGCAGGTATCCAGTAGCATCACATTAAGTGTGTTCAGTCACTTTTCATTTATTTACTTTCTTTTAATTGACTAACAGAATTCGACTTTTAACGTTGTTTGCGTTTTTTTGTCCTTAGAAGGTTAATGTAGCAGTCTACCTGAAAATAAAAGAGAAAAACAGCGTAAATTAATTTGCACGCCAAATACTCAATTTTAATATTAAGAGAATTAAATACAGATGTAGTTGGTATCATCGCTGGTATGATTTTCTACCTATAATGTATATAAAGAAACTGAAGTGCACTGTCCGCGCTCCCTATTTATAGGATATATTAGTACGCGCACACAAACATGCCGTAACATGCACAGACTTGCATGTGCAAGTCTGTGCATGCATAATCTCGATGGTTGCTATATAGTTATAATACACTTATAGTGTTCACATGGACAAGGTTACATAATGTCAAAATTACATAAAGTCAAATAAACGTGAAATATTCTGAGAAATTTAATAATAATTTCTTGTAAAAACTATGCGGCAATACTCTACGCACCAGCAAATAAAGTCACAAAATCTTGGACAAAAATAATGGAAGATAACAAAGTTATAGAATCTGAAAATCCGTTTCGGGACATATTGACCCGAGGAGCACAGCAGGGTTAAGTCAATTTTATAATTTAATTATAACAGATGTAATTGAACACTAAATAAATTTATTGTATTGAATTTATTGCATCAAGGCTCGTACTGCGCACTCTCCATAGAATTTCCAAGAGAACGATGTGGGAGACATACTAAAAATTATAAGAAAAAGAGCAGGTGCACCACCGTGCATAAACTGCATTTTGCACTGTTTGTAGTGGGCCACATCCTTAAATAATTTATGCATCTCGTTCCCCAAGAAGCTTTAATGTGTGGTTTTCATTAATACCAAACCGCACATTTATTGAAAACTGCAAGCTAGCCACTAAGTCACTTACCTGCAATACTTTGTGGACGGAATGTGGATGTATTCGACAGTCGTCCAATACTTATACCAGGATTTTCCTCAATTCTGATTTCTTCTTCGCGGTTCACAATTAGGGCTTCGATTGTAATGATTTGAAAATAATTTAAATCTCGATTGTTTACCAGGGGTATAATGTTTTTGAGCAGCCGCACGACCGTTATAAACACATCGTAGCATGTCAATAAGAAATCAATACTAATATGAACAGAAAACACAACACTAGAATGGCAAGTCATTAATTCAAACCAAACAAAGCCGTAGAATGTAATTTTGTGTCCACTAATTAAAGCCATTGTCGCCATTTTTAGCGATTACGGTGAATTTTATAGACTATCAGATGTCTGGGCTAATCTTTCTTTTGTAATTGAACCACTGTACCACAATAAATTTGTGGGTTTGGAACTTTATTCAAGTAACAATATTACCACTGCACCAAAACCGGTCCAAAACAGGACCTGACTTTCATCGTTCCGGATGATGATAATTTGGTTATCGAACTGTGCAATTATTTATTAGTATTGGTTTAGTGCTGACATTGTATTACTACCTTACTACAACAAAATGAAGACTGCCATGCTCACAAACGTTAAAACGTACCTAATATTAAGCCCATCATATCCATATCAAACTGGGTATGCCCATACATTTACCCTAATGTGCTAATAAATTATATATTGACACACACGTAGTAGCCAGTTTGCTGCGTTTTGCGAGTATCAACATCAAACCAAAGCTTTACTTCGGTGCGATTGAAGTGTGTGCTTGTGGAAGCTAGAAAATTACCATATACTATAAAAACTACAAATGCTCGTAAGAAGTAATTAAAATGTCCTTTCGTGGCTTAGGCACTTAGAAATCACTTATATATATTTTTATTATTAATGAATTTTATTATTTTGTTGCAATTTTGAAATTTTTAGTAACGATAATTTTTTCAATAATAAATTTTCTAAACATTTTTTTTAAATAATGCAATTGCCATTCGCTTCAGTCTTACTAGTCTTTTCGAGCTGAAAACATGTGCAGAAGACACATTATCAAAAGTTATACTTTTTTCGTAGTCACTATAACTAACAAACACCTCAACTGCGACAACATTGCTTTTAACATGTTGCTGCAGATAAAACGAGTCCACGGATTGGAATAAATTTTAAATTTCGTTAAAAACCCAAACCCGTGCACTAATTTACGTTGTACAGGAGTACAATTTGACACTGCCCGTCAAATAATACTTCTGTGGCACATTAAACGTGCAGGTAAGATCCAATCCGTAATCACTGCAATGCTCCAATCACAGGATAAAAATTGAGTGACACCACGCACGTGTGTATCGAACGGGTCTTGGAGCACGACTGTATATATGACACTAAGGGTAGGACGAAATGGAATGTTGGGTTTATGAATTTTTGGAAGACCATAGGGTTTGGGGGTTTTGAGTTGTAAGGTATCAGGGATTTTTGGATTTCAGGACAAAGAGAGGAACAGCATGTTTCTTTGTCGAATAGTTTCACGTAATACATATGTAATATGTGTTAAAACGAATGCTTTTTACAATCAATCAACGTTTCGGTTGATCGATTTCGGTTTCAAATCTTATTCAGGATTTCTATAAATATCGCAAAACATTCAGTGGCAAACTAAAACCACATGGCCCGTTCTGAATTTTGAGGTTTAGAAGCCATTTATTTTACCTGTAACACAATAAACAAATAAAGTAACAAATAAACACGTTATAAATGGACTGGATACATAAAACTGAACTACATTGACATAAATACGCAAACACGCTTTATAAAGACTGATTTACAAGGAAAGTAATACAGGTTCTAAAATCTTATAGTAAAAATTTAAAGTTACTTAATTTTTAGACATAGGTTTCCCTAAACATCAATAGATTAAAAATATTAGGTCAGAAAATAAAATTATAAGAAGGTGGGCGGGTTTCTTAAAGTTTGAAAAATTTTAAATTGTGCCAACAGACCCATGCGTTTTCTTTTATGACATGAGTTTAAGATATTTATATTTTCAAAATCCATTTTATGTTCAGCAGTTAACTGGTGGTTGTATAAACTAGAGGTACCTCTATTTTTATGCTATGCCAATTTTGTTTTCAATTTTCTGCCCGTTATGTCAATGTAAATACTTAGACAGTTAAAGCGTTTAACTGTCGTTTAACTGATATAGTTTTATGAGCTGGATTATATTGTAATTCTTCATAATTTTTTAAGCATTAAATTGATGTCGTTATACGGTAAAGATTTATAGGTTAGATTTTTAAAGTTTAATGGGTATTTTGTATAAAGTGGGTCATACTTAATTTTTGTGTTTTGTTCTAGTTTATTTATATATTTTATTGAAAAGCCAAATTGGTTAGCTAATTTATAAATATAGACCAACTCTTTCCTTCTATTTTTATTGTTAACACAGGCTCGTTCAAAGAAAAAACGAAAAGCAGAAAGTTTGTGCTCTAAGGGATGTTCAGAGTTGTATGGACTAACCATAGGAATAGAAGTGAGTTTACGGTATATGTCAAAATGGAATATGTTTTTAATTTTGCTTAATGTTAAGTCCAATAAGTTTAGAATATGATTTCTTTCAATTTCTTTTGTAAATTTTAATTTATTATTAATATTATTAATGAAATTATAGAACAGGTCCAATTCTTCTAAGTTTCCTTTCCAAATACGAAATATGCCGTCCACACACCTTACCCATTTAATTATGTTTTTCAAATGTCGATTGCTATTGTTCACGATAAAAATATTTTCTATATAATTAATATAAACATCTGCTAATAAACCGGACAATGGCATCCCCGTAGGTAGTCCATCCTTTCATTGGTAAAATGATCCATTGACGTTACAGTAATTTTTATTTATCATACATTTTATAATGTTAAATAATCATGTGGAAGTTTTTTGACATTTAAAGTCATTCTCGAAAATATCTTAGGCCAAAGAAAGGGTTACGTCTATGGATACATCAGTATACAGATTAGTAATGTCAAAGGAAACTAAAATGGTATTGTAGCAGTTAATACCCTTTATATTATCTATAAAGTATTTTGTGTTTGAAACAGTATATTTGTTAACGTGAATGAAAGTGTCGAAAATATTTAATAACATTTTTACAAGAATGCGTGCAGGGAAATTATAAAACGTAGTAATTGGTCTGATAGAAATTCCTTTCTTATGTAATTTAAGCAATCCGTACAATTCTGGAATTGCAGGATTCATGGGAATAAAAGAAAAGTTATTTGGGAGTGTACTTTAGTTATATAAAAATAACATTGCAGTCTTAAATGAATGGTTATAGAATTACTGATTACTCCACAAAAATAGTTCACAAAAATACTACCCCTTTTTTATATACATGAATATTACGACAAATACAAAAGTGATAAGATAGGTGATAAGCATTGTAAATGATAGAATTTATCACTTAATTTGTTCATCATCAAGTATATATTATCACATTTTAATGGAAGAATAAAGAAGTTGCTATCATATGTTGTCATTAGAAAAATATAGCTTACACGCCTTTAAAACTAATAAATAGAAATTGGTAACAGTAGTTTCAAATTATTGAACACGTTAGCTATAACTAAAATTCTGCGGAAAAGCAACGCCCTATTTATCACGGTATAACTGTATACCATACGTATTATACAGTCAGTATGTCGTTGTACTGCGTGTATTGTCCACCCAGTTGTGGCTAAAAGCTAATTGTATAACGTTTAAACAACTGTTAATTAAATGTTAAAATAAATTAGTCTTGTTTAACCGTTATGTAATAAATGAATGGACAGAATACAAGGAACTATTACATTTCCGTATCATTCTCAAAATGTATCAATCTCAAACTATGTACTTCCGTTGTTATTTTTACAGATATGAGTCTACTATTATTAGCAAACGTGTGTAGATTCAGATGAGTAATTGTTGATTCACGTTATCCCAAAATAAAGTCAGTATTTTGCAGCACAAAGTGTTTGGTCTGTAAACTCAATTTCTAAATTTTAACGTAGATTTGACGATTTCAAATATTATCCACATTATTCAAGAGTAATATGAGAAATCAGTATTTAAGAAAAACTTTAATACAAGACTTTCTTCCAAGAGTAAGTGGAAATCCCCAGAATTGTCTTACCTTAATTTTCCCGGAGAAATTACGCACAGTTAAGCCTTTACAAATAAATTATTTTCTTGTGCACTCATTCATAACTTTTTCCTGCGCTAGTCACACTTAAATTCCTTAGTGAAACTTTTTGAAACCAGTATCGCTCTTTTCATAATTGATTAGCGGTGTTGTAGTTAATTCTTTAGTTAAAAAAGCAGCTGAAGGTTATCGATTGCTGTATGAGGCTTATGGAAACTATGCTCCATCAATTTCAACTTGTGAGTACTGGTTTGGATGGTTCAAAAGTGGTGGTTTTAATACGGACGATGAGGAACGTGAAGGAAGGTCAGAAGCGCTTGGAGATGCAGCATTGGAAGAACTATTGGCTAAATACTCGTGTCAAACGTAAGAAAAACTCGTAAAAATATTGGGAGCAATACTTTTGCTCCCATGTTGCTCCCATGGTCACATGTTGCTACAGTCGTCAAAACTTACTTGAAGACGCTGAAATGGGATGTTGTACCCCATCCGCCGTATTCCCCAGACATTGCTCCTTCCGATTAGTACTTGTTTCGATCGATAACTCATGGTCTCGCTGAGAAGTGCTTTCATTCGTATGAGAATAGCAAAAAATGCTTCGATTCGTGAATAGCCTCAAAAGACAAGTCTTTTTCAACGTGATATTCATATGCTGCCAAGATCTATTAATCTAAATAGATCTATAAAAATCTATAAAGATCTAAATAGATTATAATATATTAACTTTTATTCCTATAATATTAGTAGCAAATTAATTAATACTCAGTTTATTAATTAATTAGAAGCAAATCTGTAAAAGGAAAACTAAAAATAGGACACTAATAACACTACTCAACACTAAAAAAACATCTGACACGGTTCATAGTGTTTCATAATGAGGTTAATTAATAATAAACATCTGTAGGCATTTTATTTTGATATCACATCTGGAAGCACAGATATATGACTTTAATTGTTTACGTGCGTTCGATTGTTAAAAAAATGTATAAAAAAATTGTTAAAAAAACACGGGTAATCTGAAAATATAATTGTACTGCAAACAAAACGTAGCGTATGCTTTAGTTTAATAGGTTATCTTTAAAATATCGCGGGTGTGTGTCTTGATTTATTTTGTTATATTTGTGGCGAGTTTACGCCAAAATCGGAAAAAAGCCACTTTTGACTTAAAGGGTGGGTTAGAAAGGGGCTAGTTAGAAAAGTCAAGATAATCAAGAGTGTTTTTTTTGAAAATTTTGTGTACATTGGACGAAAATTGACAAAGGTATGAGATTGCACAGCCGAAAGCAGCGCGCAGCAGCTACGCGCTTAAAGTCGGCTGTTTCAATTTTTTTACACGAGAGGACAGAGAGTGTCGTAGACAGGAGAAAATTGATGCTTTGGAGGTGACTTTGACAGCAAAATGCTTACTTTATGGGATTCTGTGTAAGTTAAAAAAAATAAGTTATACTCTACTGATAACTAGACCGCAAACTTTAAACGCATTTTGCTCGAAATTACATTTTTCGGAAAAATCCCGTACTATGGTCACGATATCCCGAGAACCGTTAAAGCAATCGACCTAAAACTTTCTCGTGTTTATTCTGTGTGTCAATGGCTTGTTCGTGAACGAAGGGTTTTTAATTTTACTGGAAATTTTTTTTCTATTGAAAAAAATGAAAAAATAAGAGTTCGAATAGTCGGACTTTTCCTTACGACGGGCGCCATTTTGTCAAAAGTTATTTTTTCAAAATATCCTTCGTTTACGAACAAGACATATTCATATACTAACCGAATCTTTTTCGACTTTGATATCGGATGATTTGGCTTAGAGCTATCGTGGACACCGCACAACACCTCTGAAAAATCAGGTTTCCTTAACCTTCCCAGGCTTTTCTGGTCTTTTGTGAACCAATCCAATAGAAATTTTATTATAAATTCCAAAATTGAAGTAGCACACCCTAAATAATTTATGACTTTGTTTTATTTGTAAATCTGTACATTTCTACGAAATTTCAAATTTTTCCAAGCGTATTATTGCTCAATAGAGAATGTAACACTACAGCTGTTCGGGTCGAAAAAGACCCGCCTAAGAATATCATAATAAATGATCGGTTAACATGTTCGAACACGTTTGAACCTGTTTATTTATCCATAGATCGCGTGAAGACGCTGTGAGTTAGTTTGTAATCGGCCGTCATTGAGTGTGGAGTGTCACAGAATGGAAACAATATACCGATTTCTTCTCTTTGATAATTATTAGACCATTTTTATTGGATTTATTTTTAGAATTTTCGTGCTTAGTGTAATAAATATTTGTTATTTATTATTTTTCGTTATAAAGTTATAAATATGAGTGGCCTGACTGATGAGCAACTTGAGGAATGATTATAGTTCCAGTGACGAAGAACCTTCTAAACAAGATGATGACGTTTCTGAAAATGAATATTTACTCGTATCTTCAGATGACGAAGATGACGACACTAGTGTCGAGAATATAGGCAATAAGATGTATTCTAAAGGTAGAAAAATTCAATGGAATTCTGAACCAAATATTCAAAATGTGATAACATTGACTCCATCTTCCTTGAAAGAAATAGTTCTTGAACACACTAATCTTGAAGGACGTCGTGTTTATGCATTTATTGGTCTGTTACTGCTCGCTGGGGTTTTCAAATCCCACAATGAATCAACACGAAGTCTATGCACAAAAGGGCAGGAATATATTTCGAGCTGCTATGTCATTGGAAAATTTCAAAATGATATCGAGAGTAATTAGATTTGATAATCGTAATACGAGACATGAACGACGGAAACATGATAAATTGGCAGCCATTAGAAACCTGTGGGACAAATGGGTAGAAATATTACCAAAACTATTCAATCCAGATCAGAACGTAGCTGTTGATGAGCAGCTGGTAGCCTTTAGAGGAAGATGCCCGTTTCGGCAGTACATGCCGAATAAACCGGCCAAATACGGCATTAAATTTTGAGTTCTGTGTGACAACAAGACAAGTTGCGTGTGGAATATTCAAGTGTACACTGGAAAATTACCTGGAGCAGCTACTGAAAAAAATCAAGGCTTAAGAGTGGTATTGGATTTATCTTATGGCTTGAAAGGTCATAATATTACCTGTGATAATTTTTTTACATCCCATGAACATGGACAAATGTTGCTACAGCGAAATTTGATTATGATATGATGGTATATTATGATGGTAAATCGAAAATTTTCTTTTCGACTTACCTTTACCTCGGACACAACTCTTGTATCGTACTTGCCCAAATCAAATAAATGTGTCGTACTACAAAGTACTTTGCATTTGAATAAAGAAGTAGGTGGTTCAAATGAGAAGCCCGCTATTATTACAGACTACAACTCCACAAAAGGTGCAGTTGATACGTTGGATAAATTAGTTGCTTGTTACACCTGCAAAAGGACAACAAACAGGTGGCCAATGGTTGTTTTTACAAATATGCTTGATATATCAGCATATAACGCATTTACATTGCTTACATTAGTAAACACAGACTGGAAAAAATCATGTCTTCACAAAAGGAGGTTATTCTTGAAAGGACTTGGAGTAGCACTTATCAAGCCGTATATTGCAAGACGATCACATTTACCAAGAATAGAAGCAACAAGAGAAATCGTAGAAAATATTCAAAATCAACAATCTCAAGCTATTGAGACAATTGAACCACCATGCCCAAAACTCAAAAAAAGAGGTAGATGCCAGTTGTGTCCAACAACCGATAATAAAAGTTCAATTATCTGCAACAATTGTAAAAACTTTTTTTGCAAGGGACAGATTGCCCCGTTGATGACAGTACTCTTGAGAACTGATCGTGATATTCTCCCAAAAAGTTTGGAAAGAGCTCCCAAAAATTTTGCAAACTTACAAAAAATTTTGCAAACTTACAAAAAATTTTGCAAACTTTTGCAAACAATTTTGCAAACCAGTTTGCAAAAAATCATGCTATTTATTTGTCAAGTTGATGACAGTGTACTTTAGAATTGATCGTGGTATTCCCCCAGAAATTTTGAAAGCAGCTCCCAACAATTTTGCAAACTTCCAAAAAATTTTGCAAACTTGCAAAAAAGTTTGCAAACCGGTTTGCAAAAAATCATGCAATTTGTTCAGTTGATGACAGTACACTTTAGAATTGATCGTGGTAGTCTCCCAAACATTTTGAAAAGAGCTCCCAAAAATTTTGCAAACTTTGATATCACCATACAGAAGGTGAACCCTTACCTTTTCTTCCACAATTTTTTTTTCTTCAGTATTTCTTAAGGAAAACACTGTAAAATATTTGTGTGGGAAAATTTTCACCTTCCTTAATGATCTAGTAATGTTGATGTTGTACAGACTGCATCAAGTGTAATCCGTCTGACAATGTGTATCTTAACAAAAATTGTTTATTCGAAAACTTCAAGTGTAACACACATAAGAGTAATAGTTTTCTTGTAATTGATGGTGTTATTGAAAGGATATATAGTGCTGTCAGAGATGGGATTATGAGCTACGCAGACATTTTAAATATTGAAAGCTTTTATTCTATTTTAATGTATAAAATTATGTGTTTGAATCTGATTGAATACTCTTTATATCTTAATGGGCTACCACAGACTTCATTTTTATAGTTCCCCCAACTAAAATAGTGCAGAATTGCTAGAAAAAAAGCTTTAGAAAAAATATTTACCAAATCACGGTTATGTGGAGGTGAATCGTTGTACCGAAAAGAAATATTGCTGTAGTTGGCAAGAGGTAAATTTACTAAATGTTTGCTTTCCAAGTTCCATACGACTTGAAAGTTCAATATTATTGGAAAAAAATCATTTTAATTCACCATTCAAAATTTCTCCATAAAACCGGAATGCCATCAATCTTCTTTTATAGCACAATAGATATTAAGCTGTCATTTCTGTTGATAATTATGCTCTTGGAATACATGAGGATTGGAGTCACTCCAATACAGCAAACGATGTTGATAAAAAAGTAAGTTTTTTTTTGTCATTTTAGTCCCATATGTACACATAATATTATTCGAGGGCGAATGATTACATTAAAATATATTCATAAAACATTCGAACCACATAAAATGAAAATGGGTGTTTAATTTATGTTTTGCTAAAATTCTCTTAGTTTATCACATTCTCCTTAAATAATAAACAAATTTAAATAGTATATAATTTAACTGTTCTGTCTTTTTTGATGTCTTCAGTTATTTACATTGCTTGTTTGCAATTTAAATTTTCAATTTACTTTTAAATGTGTGGTTCCCAATAAGTTGTTTGGGTTTGTAAGTGCCTTAATTATAATTTATACCGTCACCCACATAAACAGTTTCGCAGAGATGTATAGAGTTAAGTTTTTCTATTAATCTCAACTTTAGAATTAAGTTTTGTTTTTATTAATAGGGTTTATAGTGGTTTTAGAGTTGCTTTTAATTCATGACCTCGCCTTTATGCAAGAAATTTACACGCTTCCTTCTTGCCTGTGTTTAAAGTTACTTGTTACCTGTGGGAAATTACTTGTTAATTAATTCTCGGTAGTCTGCTACCAAGAGTATAACAGCTTTTTATTATTTTGTCTGCAATTCGTTAATCTCTGCAAATCGTTAAAACCTAGCAGACGTAACAATTCATTCCAGCACTGCTCGAATGGTACTCCCTTTAAGTAATCTCTTTTTTTACGTCAGTGACTATTTTTTTCTAAAATAAAGCCTCATATGAATCATTATAGGGAGCTTTTAGAAGTAACAAAAGAAGTGTCAGGTACTGTTTATTTACACTTTATCGTTTATGCCTTTTGTTATTTTGTAAATTTTCGTTAATGTAAAATTTGTATGGATATAACAGAGCACAATTAATCAGAAAGAATAGTGCTTTTTTATATCACTTTAAACTTTTTCGTAAGAGTCTGCAATTAGTGAAATACTGATCTTCTTGATCTCTTTCTTTCCTCATGTACTTATTGAAGTCTAATATGCACCCAGGCATAACTTTGTCATCCATATAATTTGTCTTTCACTTTCCAGTGGATGCAATAGAGGCATCATGAATAATTGATATCATATGTACTAGTCTTTTGCCTTTCCATGTGATAAGAACAATCAATCCTTTTTTTTTGAAAAAATACCACACTTTGCCATAAAGAATATTTTCATTAGTGTTAAAAGACATATTTAAAAATATAAATTGATGTGACAATGATTCGGAAATGTTAATTTCTGAAAGAGGAAATAGTATTTCTTCTATTTTCTTCAAAGAGGAAATAGGAGAGATGCCATAGGAACTGGAAGAAATGTCAAAAGAATGGGGTTAAAAATGGAATCTTGGAAAAACTAAAAGGTTCAAGCAGTTTAAGCTAAAAAATCTACAAAAAGAAGCAAAAAATGGAAAATTCTAAATTTGGAATATAAAATACAAGCTGACAGAGGAAATTAAGTTGACAAAAGAGCTAGAAGAAGAAGAAGAAAGCTTGCATGGACAGCTTTTGGAATACTGGTAAAAATCCTTAAATATCGAAACCAGATTGTTTTATCAATGAATTCTGCCACTTGGACGCTTATCAAACCAGCTTATTCAATCAATGAATAAGATTAAAATAGCACAAAGAGCTATGGAGTGACTAATCTTAGGAATAAGTCTAGGAGAAATAAAAAAGAACATCTGGGTAAGAGACAAGACAGGATTAAATGATGTTGGAGTGGCTAAACTGAAATGGGTCTTTCCTGGTCATGAGGTTGGATATAATGACAAGATATATTCTAATATACAGCTCCAATGAAGACCTGACCAGGGCAAAAGATCAAGAGGCAGAGCACCTATGCGTTAGATTGATAACCTTAAACGTTTAAAAGACTTGGCAAGTGATAGCTTAAGACAGGGACAGGTACAGTTTGAAGATATTTTTGAAAAATCTCTCCAATTAGATTCATTCATTAAGCTCCAAAAAGGTTCAGTTTAATATGTGTTTAAAAATGGTGTTCTAGATCTGAAAGAATTCGTATTTCAGGTAGGCAAAGTGTTATTACTGCATTTTACAGTAAAATGCGGAATTTCCTTCTGTGATTTTTGAAATGAAGGTCTTCTCGAGATACACTTACCTGTAAAATATTTTGTTTGGTGACAGTTTTAATAGTCATGGTATTTTGAAACGAAACTACCCATGATAATGAATGTGTGCAGGTAATCCCCGCATAACGCAGCATTTCCACAACCCTACAACAATTCTTAAGAAACAGTGTTCCTATTTTTACTTTCTCTTAAGAGAAAGTATTGCTATAAGTATACGTTAAAAGGTATAAGTATTAATTATGGTTTTGTAGATCAAGACCATATGATAATTTGAAATTTTGTGCTGATGTGACAAAAAAATTTGCTTCTGCCTGTCAATCTGACAGCTGTGGATATGTTAGCTAAGTTTTCTCCATTTTCTTCGTTCAAATCACTCTCTGGGCGAGAGTACTACAAAAAGTACAATTGGGAACCAACTAGTATTACATCTGAAAACATATACAATGTTCTTGCCACATCTGATGATATTGATATCAATACTGAATCTTCGTTTAGCCAAGCCGATAATAGTAATGCAACACCAACAAAGAAACTCAAAATTCCTCCAATTTTCTTACATAACGCACCAAATCATCAAAAAGTAATTGCCGATCTTAAAGCCAATACTAACTCTGAGTTTATAACTACCTACAAAGATGAGGACCTTAAAATTAATCTAAAATCTTGATGAACCAGATGTGTTTCGGTTATACAAGCAACATCCATGTTGTATCTGGCTAAGAAAGCTGGAGGTCTTTACTTTTTAATTCCCTTAGTATTGTAATTTAGAATTGTTATATTACGTATGTTTTCTGCATTACTGCTCATTCGTTAGATTTGGAAGTAGTTTATTGAAAATGTATTATTATTAATCTCGGTTTGGTTCCTTTATTTTGTAAATGTCTTTGGCATCTTCCGTTGGGTTTAATTCAACTGCACAAAGAGGGATAGGGCGTTTTGATTTATTTATAAGCCTCGTTATCCTGGTGATTGCAATTGTGATCCTGGTGGTGTTCTTTCTAGTAGGTAGTTAAGTTTCTGTAATCATCAGAGCTTGTTTGATTAATTTTAAGATCCTTATTACTTTCTCTTACCGGTAGGTATAAAGTATTGCATTCGCAAAAGAAGAGATTTTGATGGATCTTGATGAATTAGGCTTTTTGTAGCCTATCTATAAGTTAATTATTATATAATCTGCTCACAATAAGGATTTTATAAAAATTGTACACGTGGTTGAGGTACTCAATCTTTTTATTTTTTTTACAACTTTTTGTAATAAAATATATTTTTCTAATCTACATAAAATTATGAGTAGTAGACTATAAGGAAAGTACACGCTTAAAATCAACAGTTCTCGAATTATAAGCATAATTGATAAAAATACAGTCCTGTGGGGCAAGAGGATATTTCGTTTTTAATCTCGGGTGTTGCCCCCTTTAGAAAAAAATGTTTTAAATAGAGGTTGCATGACATCGAACTCTTCATAGTTTGAAACGGTTTTCGAATATTTTCGGTTTATTCTAAAAACTATCCAAGGTCAGATTTTTGGAATTTTTTTTTACAATTTTTTTTATATTTAAATCAGGGGCAAGGTAAATGAAACGATGTGCATTTCAATCAATCTTGTTCTATTTCTGTTTTCTATCTTCTAACTTCTTCTGTCTCTTATATTATCTTATTCTAAATTCCAAAAAAGTTTTTATATAAGACTTTTTTCGTAATACTTTTTTGTTGTTTCCGAGTGATCTTGTAGTATGAAAGTACTTGATCAGCTCTGTCAACACCACCCATTGTTTTATTCTGGTCATATATCAATTGAGGTTTTACTATTTCGTCATTTTTCTTTGATTTTAATGTACACGATGATGGAAGGCCCAAAACTGACATCTCCAATGACATCTCGTGTATAAATGGAGTATCTCTACGAAAGAAAAAAAATTAATAAACTTTGTTTCAATCAGAATTTATTTTTTAATGCTTTGTGAAAACATCAGATTTTTCTGGTCCGTAGTTTTTCCGGTAAAGCGTGATGAAAGAAAAAAGTATGTACCCGTTTTTGCTGTCCCTAAGCGAACGCTCGTGTTTACAATTTTTTTACACACATGCTAGCCTTCACAAAAATATGAATTTTTTACTGAACGTATACCACCATCAATACGTTTATAATATTGCAGAATCTGGAATACGTGGGCAATACTTTAATCACACATATGTTCAAAATTGTAAAAATATAAAATCAAAATGTATAAAATCATTATATATCAAAATATAAAAATTCACACATCTTTTATAAAAATTCACACAAAAAGCAAATTAACAAAAACAGATAGAACAATCAAATGAAAATTGATGAGTGACTTGAGTTTGTTCATGATTGAAAAAAGCTGCTCATATTTATACGTGCTTCCGAATGTACAAGTTATTTTTAACCGAAAGGTTCTAACATCCAAGACATAACTTTGTTTGTTGATTGTACTAACTTCACAGGAACCACAGTATTTGTTTGCACTAAACCATTATCTGAAGGATCATAGTCTGCTTCGGATTTGCATCTATCTCTGCTATTTCTTCGTCAGATAAAAATCGCCCGCCAGTATTTAGGATGATGCTTATTCAACTCTGTATATAAAGAAACTAAAGTGCGCTGTCAGCGTTCTCTATTCATATGATATATTAGTATGCACGCACAGACATGCCCAGACATGCACAGACTTGCATATTCGACTAGTACGAATGAATAATCGTCTTGGTTGCTGTATAGTTATAATACACTTATAGTATTCATATAAATAAGGTTAAAAATAAAATTACATAAAGTCAAATAAATCTAAATAGTTTTGGGTCATAATGACCCGAGAGTTATATACGTAACAGTCTTGTTTAAAAAAATTAATAATAATTTCTTGTAAAAACTATTCCGCAATATTATATTTCATGCACCAGCAAACAAAGTCGTAAAATCTTGGTAACAAATTACGAAAGATGACAATATTATAGAACTTGAAATCCCATTTCGGGTCATACTGACCCGAGGACCACAGCAAGGTTAAAAAGCTACAATCGAAGTAGCGATTTGGTGGTTTATGATTGGATCGTTGGCGTCTATGTGATTCGTTTTGCGAAAATTCGCTGCGTTGCCTGCGTCCTCATTCTGAGAGTGCTATAAACTCGGATTAAATCGAACATTTTCTCCTCTGGCTCTGATGACCCCGATGCTTTCGGACGCGAATTTTAACTTAATACATCGCGCGTCCCAATTTTCGAGTAACAACGCATCCTTCGGTCCATCTCTTTTTGTTTCGCTGGTGCAACTGCTGGATGTAGTCCTCACGTTTAAATTTGGATCTGCGTTCTCATGACTGATTTTCGCATTCGCGCGTCGGTTGTTTGATCTTTGAAAGCTGAGCGCCCTATTCGTGTCCATGTAATAATTCTCGGAGTGCCAGCTGTTTATCTTCCCCTCTCCGCGTGATTTTATTTATGACCGTTTTAGAAATTCGGGGGAATCTTTTTGCTTCGGCGTTTCGTGCTAGTCGCAACCGTCGGAGCCTATATTAGTATGCACGCACAGACATGCCCAGACATGCACAGACTTGCATATTCGACCAGTATGAAGGCATAATCTCGCTGGTTGCTATATAGTTACAATACACTTGTAATATTCATATAAATAAGGTTAAAAATAAAATTACATAACCTTAGGCAAATACAAAAATTACCTCTTGTAAAATTACTAAAATACAGAAAATATTTGATTCTGACGTATGATTGGATCGTTTGTGTTTACGTGATTCGTTTCCCTAAAATTCGCTGCGTTGCCTGCGTCCTAATTCCGAGAATATTACGAATTCTGATTCAGCCGAACATTTTCCCATTTGGTCCTGATGTCCTCGACGAATTCGGCCGATGTATGAAGTTTTCACTTCATACATCGCGTGTCCCAATTTTCAAGTAACAACGCAACCTTCGATCTATCTCTTTTCGTTTCGCGGGTGTAACTGGGTGCTGTCTTCGCGTTTAAATTTGAACCTGCATTCCCACGACTGATTTTCGCATTCGCACGTCCGTCGCGTGGTCTTTGAAAGCCGAGTGCCCAATTCGCGAGTGCCAGCTGTTTGTCTTCCCCTCTCCGCGTAATTTTATTTATGACAGTTTTGGAAGTACGGAGGAATCTCTTTGCTTCGGCGTAGCGTCCTAGTCGGAAACGTCAGGCATTTAATTTCATTAGGTTGAGAGAAATTAGGAAGGTTCTGGATATAAATTGTGCACCACGTATCATATTTAAAATTTTAAAATTGATCAACAGTATTTCGCATCAGCTCGTCAACTCGTATCAGGCGCAGCCGTCCGTTGGATGAAACTATACAACCGGCAACGAGGTAAATAGCGGGGAACACAACGAACGCTAACGTCAGGTTATGCACTCGATCGCACTTCAAGTATTACGAAAACTGTAGCAAGAATAAAAATTGTAAAATTAATATTATAATTTTGTGCCATGATGTGACTGCTCAGAAAACAAATCTGTTAGAAACGTTTTATAATATAATAAATTCTTAAAAACCACTTGAGCTGAAAACCAAATAGAATTCGAAATTTAAAAAGTAAGAAAATTACAAAAGCATTTCAAACCGGACGTCCTGAGCAGTTAAACAACATCCCAATCTATCGAAGGAATTTCTTCTTGCTTCAGCAAGCATTTCATGTGTGATAGGGTTGGCTGCTTGTATTATTCTAGCACTCGTGTTAGCCAAATTTTCTGCGCTGGCACGACCGTAAACGGTTTGCTTTAGAAACCCCCGGCGATGAAATCATTTGGGATCAAATCTCGAGGAATTGCTGGCCATTTAATATCCCCTGTCCCAACCATAAGACGATTTGGAAATGAATTTGTTGAAAATTCTTTAATCCTAACTGAATTATCTGCTGGATGGTCATCTTGCAGAAACCAAATCGTTCTCACGTCTACTCCAGGAATAATCTAAATAGCCGGACCTATTTGTGCTTCAAGCTGACGCCGATGTTGTTGGGCATTTAATGCCCAGTCTATAAAAAAGGGGTCTATTAAATGGCAATTCAGAATTCCAATCCCAAAATGAATATTTTGAAAGTAAAATGACGGAATGAAAATAGTGTATTTAATAAAGTTTTCATCCTGGTCAAGCTTTTTCATTACGAGCTGACAAAACTCTGTTCTTCCAATGTTATCCTAAAGGAATATTTTGTGAGTTCTTTCATAAGTAAAACACTTATAAGCGTGCTTTTTTAAAACTCTCAACACAGTTTTCTGACTAACGCCCAAATCCTCAGCAACTTGTCCGGTTGATTTCGTGTTATCGGTTTCCACAAATCATTTCATCCCTACTTTCATTGCTATGAACTTTTTCAGGTGACGGTTCCCTTAAGTGGCATTTTTAGCACTACCTTAGATAGTGACGATTTACAACATTCGAAACAACATTGAAAATTTCTCGTCTACAGGAAATTCGTCTTTCTGTAACAGAAAGTGCGAATCACACATTCTCCTGCAGAATTTCAGATTTGTAATTTTTCGCCGGCATTATATACGGTTATTTTTAATTTAGAATTTATTTTAAGGCTATGCTCATCACCGATCTGCTGCGAACAACAACCTCGCAGCGAATTAAATGTCGGCGGGCTAATATGGTATCATCGTCAGGATTTTCCCTCTCGACACGCTGTTGCAATTTTCAAAGCGGATGCCCCGTTCAAACTGATTCAAACTGTTCAGTATTCTTTGCCGTGGTTCTATCGGTCTTGGCCAAAGTGGAAATTCATGAGACTGTTTCTGAAACTATTTCTGACAGCTAATAAACAATAAATTTGTCAAATGCAGGTATACCTCGTAGAAGTTATGGATTCAGGTTCAGAGTACCGCAATAAAGTGAATTGCTAAAAAAAAGTCATACATCTTTTCGAATGTCATATTATGCTATTTTATTCTAATTAAAAACTTATACATAAACTTAAAAATAAGCATTTTGCATTCATAGTAACAATATTAAGTATGCACGTTTAAATTCTACTAATAAATATCAATTCAGATTCAAATTTATCGGAACTTTCTGTTGGTTCGTAGTCTTTTCGCGGATGGACGAACTAGATACGATGTTGATGACTGTTAGGTATTTGGTAATCCTTTAAAGTAAGAGAATGATGAAGTGTGTAGCATCGATTGGCTTTTCCTTTCACTGAGAATTTCTTTGTAGCATGCAATGCTGGTTGATATCATTTTACTAGG
>JAWQRM010000317.1:0-24275 GCA_033557675.1 Coptodactyla brooksi
TTTTTATTTTTTTTTTTTATATAATTCACTACTGATGTTTTGTTCATTCCTCTATTTTCTCCCTTTATATATATATATATATATATTTTTTTGTGTGTGTGTGTGTGTGTGTGTGTGTGTGTGTGTGTGTGCGTGCGTGTGTGTGTGTATGTATGATCTATATCATTCCACCATAATTCAAATAAACTTAACACACAAAAAATAATTATATGTTAGTGTAAGTAGAGCACATGCAACATATCTTATATTTTATATTTTTGTATCTTAAAATTCATTTAATATTTATTCCAGTTCCTTTGATGATGATCGAAACCGGTCAGGAAATAAGAAAAATAAAAATTATCAAGCCATTGAATTATTATTTATTATCAACCTCATTACAAATACAAACATGGCTACTACCGGTACATACATGAATATAAATTAGAATACATTGCCATTAACATATATGAATGATGCATATAGATGCAAGTTATAGTTAACAGTGAGGTACAATGTACAAGGGTCATTTTCTTCGATTTTATTTTATTCATTTTACGATAAAATCATAATTTTGCTGGGCGCATATTGATGCAGTAATACGTCATTATATCCTAAGTTGGGTAGCCTTTCATTTTTCCTGAAGATGCTAACTTGGTTGGCGAAACGTATGCCGAGCAACTATTTTTAATTTTGATGGAGTGATGATAATCATTAAACTTGCTACAAAGACAAAGGTTCTAAATTCTCCAAGTCTAGTACCATCTTCAGTGATTAGTAGCCTAATAATAAGAGCTAGCACAGAATTCATATTCTGGTTTATATCCACGAGAAAGGGGAGATTTGGGAGTGGAGGAAAATTAAATTTCTGTGTTGGCGCGCACAAAACGGTCTGGCTGACGGTTGGTCGAGAATTAAATTAAAAGTGAAAAGACACGACCTCCAGCGGTCAATTTTCGAATTAAACGCCGAACGGTTACGTGATTCTCCGACCTTAATTGACTTCTGTCGTAGTTTCTTTTTCTAGCAGAACGTGACTCGATCCCTTGCATTCACGAGTCCTTCCCCCTTCTGAAGGAACAAGCAACGAAAAATGATCTACTGATTAATAGACGAACGCCGCGCGTGGGCGACTATTATCGGCGTATTAAATGCATTTTATGCAAAATGTACCTAGTTCTCTGGCGTACTGAAATTATACGGTGTAGGATCATAAATCTATTTCGTGGTGCTGGGAGTGTACATATAAAGTGGACTTCTAGGAAATCCATACGTAAGACTTAAGATTGAAGTTTGTTTTTACTAAGCGATATCATTAAGACTGCTGAATTTATTGAAACAAAAAACTGATAGCTTCCAGATTTACAATGTTATGATTGCCACGTTGCAAAACTGTTAAATGAGTAAATACCAGGCAGTTTTTATATTCGGTACCGGTGGTCCCAACATACGACTCTTCCTGTTGTATTTTCTGATTTCTGTGGTATTACTCCAGTTTGCCGCATGCTGTATTTTATACAGAATAGTTGTGGATGTTCTGTAGGGTACAATTTACTCCATTATTACTTATTGTGATAATTGTAACATAAATATTTTTTAAATTATGGACAACAAGTATGTTTATGTAAGTAGTGGAGAACCATGGATTCTGGACCAATGCCTCCCACCATTATGTTTGCTCCACCACTCCCAGAAGTTAATCACAGGGCAGGGGGCGGGGCTTATCAGCAGGCTGTCCAAGTAGTTCAAGTGGTCTCCATTTGGGTTCTCATGGTCTTTGTTTATCAACGTAAGATCATCTTTTTAAGGAGTATTTGCTAATCTACAGTTACTTTTCTTGGAGCAAGCAGCAACTTACCTTTTTTTAATTTTGATAAATACAAGCATACTTTATATAATCTATAGAATCCAGCTTGTTCAACGTTATTATTAAAGTGCACGAAGTGTCTTGGTAATAATGAACTATTTACGCCGGAATGAAAATATATAAATGCATTTGTCATCATCTTCCGAGATATTTGTCGGTTTCTCATGTTTCATTTTAACTGAATACACATTTGTTTGCTCAGTTATGTGCGACTACATTTCGCTTAAAGACACATTTGAAAGTTTGATAATGAACTAAGATTTCTAAGACATATTTAAGATTTAATAATGCCATTCCCTTTGAAATTCTAGCTTCTCGCTTTAGTTTGTTAATCCTGCACGAATATTGAGAGAAGCTTGTTATTTTTTGCTCTCTTATTAGTCATAATCCTGGTTTATCTCAACTAACTAATTTGATTAGTTACGTCAATGATGATGTTTCGGTTTCGCTGTTGTTTTCTTTTAAATAAAGCGTTTATGAATCGATCTGTAAAAAGTTTAATTTAACTCTTAACGATCGAAAGGCCCTGCTGACAATGAGTAGATATGTTAAATGCTTTAAAAATCGAAAGACATATTTCCTTATCTCTTGACGTTAGTCATACATAACTACATAAGCTTCTTACCGGTTAGGGTTTATTTGAGGTAATATAACTAACCCCGTAACTAACCCCGTTAAAGGTTAGATGGTTCATGTAAAAAATACATCAGAAGAATGCTGTACAAACTGTTATATAACAATTTAATAAATCTTAAAGTGGGTTCAAAAAATTTAACATATGTGGTTGTCGTCAAAATTCTGCCCCATGGGAGGTTTCCGGAACGTGCACGTGCTTCAATAAAAGTGGCTTGAGTTAAAGAGGTGGCGAGGCAGTTTGGACTAAGCATGTCATGACAAAAGCCGTAGTACTGACGAGGCTTGAAGGATCGTTCCAACAGCACTTAGAGGAAGCACAGTGAGCTGGTTGGGACCTCAGTCTGACTATGCATCATTATAAAAATCTGCGTAAGTGGTAGATTTTAGAATGTTACCACTACACAATAATGCACCTGTTTTATTCCATTGACCGTGAAGCCATCTAGTAGAAGTTGTAGATTTTTGAAACCTTTGGCTTAGTAATGGTGGCTTCGGCTTGGTGTAGTGGTGGTATTGTTTAACCAAGAATGTGTGTCTTGAGTTACTTTAAGTAAAAAAGATATATATATATATATATATATATAAATTCAGCCTAAAAACGCGTATGTTTGTGTTCGCAAAACTGGAAAAGTAGTAGGTTAATTGGCTTCAAATTTTGGGAGAATGTTGTAGGCGGGATCAAGAAGATTTATGTATACTACGATCGTTAACTGGAGGCACAAGCTGACTACGGTTATACATACACAAGTATACATACACACACGCGAGGTCTCTGGCGTAAAGTTGGCTGCGCCGGTGACACGTAAGCATACTTTGGGTTAAAGTTGGCTGCACTACCGCTACCGCAAGTTAAATAAAAGAAAACAACCCTTCACGATCGTTTTATGTCCAATGGACTCGGCCGTTAGTGGTAGGGTTAAAATCTTTAATAAGAGGTTCAAATCAAAACTTTGCAATTATTCCGACCGATATGCCGTTCGAGTTCAAACGACTTCAATTGCTAATGCGCCTTGCGTTCGCTATGACTATCAATAAAGTGCAAGGGCAATCTTTGCCAGTGTGCGGTTTGAATTTAGAAAATGATTGCTTCTCTCATTGGCAATTATACGTCGCAGGCTCCAGAGTCGGTAAACCGTCTGATCTTTATGTTTATACAGAAAACGGACAAACAAAAAATGTAATCTATCGAGATTTAGAAACTGAATCTCTTTCACATGATATTAGAGTAGGTAGGCTCTTTCTCTTTCATTTCATATGAGCCATAGCAGCGCGTGGTCGAGTTTAGCTAGTCGTTTAATAAATATTTTTTACATAAGTAATGAACCAAAAATTAATAATCTAATTCAACGACAACAGTAAACTACAATAATTCTTCAAAATAATCATCTGCGAGTTAGTGCACTTTGTAGTATTTGACGACCACGAGAGGTTTCAATACAGCAATGAAAAACTTCTGAAGTAACTGGTTGCTATTATTGGTCCTTCCTGCATAGACAAGTTGTTTTATATGTCTCCAAAGATAATGCGCTAGAGAATGCGCTTAATCCCTTAAGTGAGGGGATCATGAAGGACATTCTCCATGATCCTCTTTGAAAGAACAATTTGTGTATTATATCCGATGACTATCAGATATAATATACAAGGCAAGGTAATAAGATATTAGATAATTAAAATGCGTCCTGTTAGATCGCTGTGCGGGTTACTAATTGGTACTTCATGTTAGTAATACATTTTCCCAGTAAGAGAACTATCGAAATCATGTGTCCGAGTAAACTAATTTCTAATACCAAATCACACGATTAAAGAAAGTCTGCTGAAGGTTGATTGCTAATGTTTGCATGCGAATTTTTAGCTCTTGGAAGTTGAATATTGAATGTAAACCTCAATGTCCTCCACAAAACGGTGCAAGAACAGCACTGCGTTCTATAGCTTGTGCCATCTTGGACTTATCTAAAACATTCAAGTTTAAATTGGATCGCATACAATCCATTTGCTTGAAATCGTCTCTAGTAATTAAAAAACCGTAAATAAAATAAGTAATTATAAAACTAAATTACTTAGGGACGAAATGAATGAATATGACATTAGCAGATAATAATAATTGTTTACGAGTTAGGCAAATTACTATTACTTTGTGAAAGAAAAAATGAAGTGGTGGAAAGTGCTATAAGTGGAAAGGAACTATTACTTGGTGAAGGAATTATTATTGATTGTTTAAGCCCTAACTATTTCCAACCGGACCTGCAGTGATTCGTAGTAAAAATCACGACTCATATGGAATGAATTAACAAAAAGTTCTGATAAACCAGCTGGACTATATAAAAACAAAGGTCACAGTAAAAAATAACTTCGTTCCTCGAAAGTTTAACTGATTTCTTGATTGCATCGTCTTAATTGTGGGTTCCTTGTATTTCGATATCTGGTTGACGAGCATTGTTTTTTTTGATCTTGAAAATAGTGATAACGCTGAAACATGTCGACTACGATTAGAAAAACTTTTGTTTCTAAAGCTAATAATTATGGAATAGCAATAATTTTGGTGGGGTTTTCTTTTACTTGTATAATCAATACTATTCTGTTTGGGATGGATGCCACTAATTTTCAAATATATTAAGAACCGATTTTCTGTCATTCTTCAAGTAATGCTTCTTTAGAATAATTTTTATTAAAGATTGAATGTTTTTGTATTTCAATCTCTAATTTATGGCATATACTTTCCATTATATTGACATCACGTGATTGAGGTTATGTTTTAACAACCCTAGGATAATTAGATACTTAGGGTATTAAGGGTCATATTTATATATTAAGGGTCATGTCTTGGAATAAGTTCAAATTGCGTTTTGTGCCGAGTTGCTCTTCATTTTTTTCAGAATGTTTAAATCTACCATCTAGTCGCTGTTTCATTTTATAAAATCGAGATTACTCACTCCTGACGCCTAAATAGAGCCCCATACAGATCCAATCCTATCAGATACAAAAATGTTACATTTACTTTCTTCCGAGAACAAAATTATTTCCTAAAAGATATGGTCTTTATTTCAATGTTTACAGGACAATTTTAAGCGAGGTGGTTTATTTTTGTTGCTGTCCAACGATTTCTTTTGTGGTATTTGCCCTTGCAGGTTTGCACCATATTGCGCTCTACGAACTGTCTTAGAATTTACCTTTTTTTCTGGAAAGTCTTCAATCTCTAAAGTCAAGTTTGGGGCACTCATCCTGGAATTACTCCGGATGTCTATACTATCTATCGATCTTCGAGCGTAGTAAATCCTTTTCGAGTAGTTTTACGATGTTTGTTCTCAATTTTGTTTTCTCAATTATTTTAGAAATTTTACATTGACTTCATTTTATAATATTCGACAATTGTATTGGACAATTGTACGGATTATACCTTATACATATTGCTAGCAATAACATGAAAACTTCAGTCTAGATTAAATGCGTGAAGTTTTGTTACATCTAGTTAATTATACAGATATATGTGTTATAGTGATTGATAAGATAGTACGGCACGGCACGTCGATTGTTATAAATAATTTACTACAGTTTGTGAAATAGAAAAATAAAATTTATCTCCGAACAGGAATCGAACCTGTGACGTTTTGCTTTCATAACAAGTGCTCTAGTCATCTGAGCTATACGAGAGCATTCATACTCTTAAAAAATCGTCCTTCAGTGTTTTCCGTCCGAAAACCCAAGCAGTCAAACCTACCGCGGGTTTCGCTAAACTAGTATATCGCGCATAAGCGAGTTCCTTTACAACGCTTACACTTAAGAAACGTAACACGATATACTCGCTTAGCAAAACCAGCGGTGGGGCAGTTTTTCGAACCGAAGAACCAGGAGGATAATTTCCTGACGAGTAGGAGTTACTTTTTATAAAATTTTTATGAGCCACACTCAATATTACGCCATGTATACGTATATACAATATCATTTATAGGTACAAAGAAAAAAAGAAGTTTTTTTACTTACATTTATTGCTAGATATTTTTTATATTTAATTTTTTTTTATTAATATAATTTAATTAAACTTTTACAATTTGGTTCGTAATTAGTGATAGAGCTTTTTAGTAATTGTTTTAAATGTTGATTTGTTAGTTGATTACGATATTTAGATTATGTGGCTATTTATATGGCTAGAACACCTGCCACGAAAGCAGAAATTCGCAGGTTCGATTTCTGGTCGGAGGACAATTTATTTCTCTATTACAATAAAATATAATAAATTACTTATTTCACATCTGGACGAAACGTCCACGGAAGAACAACAAATTTATATTTGGTACCTTGTTTTTATACATCCTGCGCTTTCTTTATATTAATATAAATCATTGAATAATGTACACTGTAACATTATAGATGGACTCGCTCGAACTGACGAGCAGAACTCCAGATTAATTAGGTTACGGAAGGTACATGAAAAAGGCAATCGAAACGTAAAATATTACAAACAAATACCCGGCTAAACCTGGAGACTATTTATTTTGCCTTAGCTGGTAATTTGGTACAGTGGTAGAATGGACAAAAATAAGGTTTACGTATTTTTTATATGTGTGGTAAAAGTCCCTGGGGCAGTAATAAGGGTTGCAAATTGAGGGAAAAGTATTTATCCCTTTGTATTTTGAAAACGAAAACTGTTATCGAAATGTGGTATAAGCAAACTATATTTATTTTTAAAGAGCTTTCTATTGATATATCACACATATAGTAGAGGGTTAAAATGGGTAAATTAATCACATAATAAGATGTTTGTGATGAAATAAGGTATTTACGATATTTAGGGGTGGTTGGGGTTAACTACGCTATTAAAAATTTATTATAATTTAGTATTTCACGGGTGTTACTTGCCGATTATGATGAAATTTAGCATGGTGGTTTGTTTATACGTGAAGTGAAAGCCTGTGAAGGGATTTCTAAGAGTTAAACATTGGTGGTAGAAAGTATATTTTCGCTAATATCTCAAAAAGGAAAACTATTATCGAACATTTTTAAATATTTGTTAGTATTCTTTTTTAAAAATCTCCCTATCCTTGTTACATGGATTAAATTATCCTTATTTTTTTAATAATAGCATAAAGAGAAGATATATAAATAAATATTTGTGTAGAACAAGTTCAAAAGCAACAGATAGAAAAAATGGTTAAACATCCCGAATACTGAATACTAATTTAATTTCCTTTTGCATAACGTTATTTTTATTCGACACGTGCGGAAATAGATTAACGTAACATTACGCGTCGGCGATGTGAGGTTATTTCATGGACTGTGAGGTTATTTCGACCGTTAAAAGAAATTGGGAATGCATTAAAGTCACATTATGCAACTACGATCCATGTTAGTTTGAATTCGTCCGCCGAGTATAAATGAATCGCTGGCTACTTGGCAAATTTCAGTTCCAACGCAACAGACAGAAACAATGGTTCGAATCAATCCACTTAACTTGCTACTAAACATTTTTAATTTTTTAAATATTCCCGAGACTCCAGTGAATCAAGCTGAGTTTGAAGGAAAGAATACAACAAATTTTAATGGAAGGTATGGAGGATAATAATGTGAAATTTGAAGTTAAGACTGTGCTAGATTGCGACGCGTCCACCACAATTAATGACGGTCAGTATATTATTGAAGACGAGGAAGCAAGCGAAAATTTAGCAGAAGAAGATGATTGTCATTGAAGGATGACATCGATTACGATTATAAATTGGCGGCAGTAAATTACTGGATAAGTGAAAAAAGAAAGGATATTTGAAACTAGAAACCGTGAAAAATAAATACCTAAAAGTAATATCAAATAAACAATTACAAAGATGGGCGATGTATATTAAGGCAAGAGAAAAATATACCGAAAAAAATTGGCAAAAATTACAGAATGTATTATTAACCAAGCCAGAGCCGGCATAGAAAACAAATTGCCACTATATGATACAAGCTAGAAATTAAGAGAATTTGTCTCCTCAACAATTCAAAGCATCTCATATGTGGGTGCAACGCTTTAAGAAAGCAAATAGGTTGGTGAGTAGAAAAATTACAAGATTTGTATCTCAAAAATAAATAGAAAATGTCGACCGTGTGAAAACACTAGCTGAAGAATTTGTAAAACAAACAAGGCAACAAATCCAAATATATGACCCTGAGAATACTTATAATTCATATCAGAGAGGTTTTAATTTAGGATACCATTCAGGGAGAACTTTAAACGATTTAGGCGTTAAAACTGTAGAAAGTTTAGTCCAGTCGGTGTCATCTACAACGCAAAGCTACACAATTCAACCTACCATATAGCTGATACAACTGAGGGGATATAGCTGTTATAACGTGTGCTTGGTGTAAACAACCCCTGTGTTTAAAACATTTTTCATGATTTTCATTATTGTCAGCAATATGTTGAATAAAAATTACATTTTTCAAAAAAGGAAATTAAATTAGCGATATAGAATCCAATGTTCGGGATATTTAACCATTTTTTCTGTTTGCTTGTTTTAAACTCATTACAAATAAATATTTATTTATATACCTTGCATCGATTTTATTATTTAAAGAAAATAAGGATAATTTATTGTTAGACCATGTAACAGCGATAGAGAGATTTTTAAAAAAGAATACTAACAAATATTTAAAAATGTTCGATAATAGTTCTTCGTTTTGAGATATTAGCGACAATATACTCTCCACCGCCAATGTTTAACCCTTAGAAATCCCTTCAAAGGCTTTTACTTTACGTATAAACAAAACACCGTGTTAAATTTCATCATAATCAGCAAGTAACACCTGTGAAATACTAAATAATAAAAATTTGTTAATAGGTTAGTTAACCCCAACCAGCCCTAAATGTCGTAAATCTTTATTTTATCACAAACATCTTATTGTGTGATTATTACGATTTTTCTTCAAAGTATTTTCTAAATATCTAACAGTTTTATCACGTTATTCATACAAAAAGTGGGTGTACAGTATTCCCCGTAACTTCGCAGGGTGGTCTGCAGAGAGTAGGAAAAAACATGTAACTAATATTTTTAAACGTATTATATGTATACTTAACGCCGCCAAAATTCAGTTTACCCATTTTAACCCTTTACTATATGTGTGATATATCAATAGATATCTCTTCAAAAATGAATATCAGTTTGCATTTACCACATTTCGATAACAGTTTTCGTTTTCAAAATACAAGGAAAAAAATACATTTTCCCTCAACTTGCAACCCTTATTAAAAAAATACGTAATAAATACCTTATTTTTGTCCATTCTATCACTGTACCAAATAACATCGAAATCGGCGAGGGACAGTTGTGGTACTTCCCTTGTAAGACTCATCTGCGAGGCAGTCGAATTTCATACTTTTAGTATAATCTGTTGTAAACATAGTTTTCCATCTTATTATTTTAATACGAACAATTTAAATCAATTATTGCCATTTCAACATTTTCTATATTTCCGAGGCTTAGACTAATTTATCTACAATAAGGTATTATTGTAGATAAATTTATCTTATATTTATTAAACATAATGGTTTATTGAAATAGTTGCGAAAGCAAATTTAACAATCACAAAAACTATTGCAAGGTCATCTTTTCGAATGAACACAAGGTCGAATAAACACAATTAGCAAGTTCAAGAAGCAGTATTAAATACCTTTATTTCATAATGCCCCTTGTTATTTTTGCGGAAAACGAAATTAGATTTTCGCAGACGAACGACTCCTGGGATTTGTTAATTAATGAGTTCTTTCTAGTAGTGGCGGCGGAAAGGCCACGACCGACCCTGGGGTAATCAACCGTCCTCCATTGCCACTAACTACAGTTCGGCCTTTTAATTGTGTTTTTCCTCATAATTAAGTTTACATTCAATTTCCGCCGGCAAAGAGCGCTTGTAAGTCAAAGGTTACCTTTTTTTTCATTCCAAGAAGTCTTCTTCCTTTGCGTCCTGCAAGTAAAAAACTACTCTCCATAAAAAGCTAAGAGGGGGATAAATGGTGGAAATTTTAAAAGAACCCTTGTCTAAAAGGCCGCCCTCCCAAAAAAAATAGTCCAATTTTCAAGGGATAACAAGGCTGCTGTGAGATATGTGCAGATCTGACGTGGAA
Organism: Coptodactyla brooksi; assembly: GCA_033557675.1. Classification (NCBI taxonomy): domain Eukaryota; kingdom Metazoa; phylum Arthropoda; class Insecta; order Coleoptera; family Scarabaeidae; genus Coptodactyla; species Coptodactyla brooksi. The sequence continues at coordinate 10,572 of JAWQRM010000317.1, forward strand.
AAATCCTTCCATCCTGCGATATGGCGTTTGGCGCGTGTGAGTTGAGAAATATTTTCTCTGCAGGGACGGTAACATATTGTAGTAAAGAAAAGGTCGAAAGTATTGGTTTAAGTCGGAAAACACAGATATTAGACTCGGAAAACACGAGCCCAAGTCACTGACGTGACTTGGACGCATATCATTAGTAAGCATTATCGAATAATTATCGAATTGGGTATTAGGCATAAAGTGAAAAGCTGTCACAGGCAATTGAACTTCGAAAAGTAATTTACCTTTCGCATACTGACTACAACGATCTTTTCTTCACGGTAATCCTGTCTGAATTAATTTCCGTGGGAGTTACATTTACGTTCATTTAACATAACGTTCAGTGATATTCCTGCTGGTTTCTGCACTTCTTACTAAATTTTCTTTAGCAAAAATTAACTTTACAAACTGAAAAAGTTTGTAAAAGTTCAATAACGAATTAGATCATTGTTTAATTAACTAATGATATAAAAACTACCACTGGAATTCTAACATATCAAAGTGTTTATGTGGCCTGGCTTGAAATACCAGTGTAGATAAGCAAGGCTTTTAGTGCAGGATTTTACAAATAATCGATGCATTTTTCCGTTGATCTTTTTATACATTGGATTACGGTTATTATAGTTTACTATGCAAGTACGGTAATGGCTATTATAAAAACTATGTCACTATCACAATACACGATATGTGACTTAGTTGGTTGCTTAACAAGTCTAAATATATGCAATACATAACATCTAAACACAAATGTTTTAGTTACGGTTAGGTTGCGAACCATTTCAACGTACTGTCTTTAAAAATCACATTTGAGCAATCCGTTGACATGGATATGATCAAGCTAAGCTTTACTTCAGCTTATATAATATGTAAGGTAAGCAGTATATATAGTAAGCAAGGTTAAACGTATTGTATACCTAACATTAATATTCCTTTTAGATTCCATTTAACAATATAAAGAATACACGTTATCAAATTGTTGTCACGCCACTACTAGTGATTCTTGCAATTTTGTTGTTAGCTTTGGTATTCTTGTTAATTATTCCTTTTGCTTTTTGGCGCGTTGTCGTATTTATATACCTGTCTGTGACGCATGACAAGAATTTCGTTAAAATACTCGACTCGCAAAGTGTTTCCTTTTTGCTGACTGAACATCACACAATGAAGATATTGTTCATGATCAAGTGTACTGACTTGCATGACTGTTTAATAAGAATCGGAAATGCTACTAAAACTATATTGGAGGAAGTGGCAGAGTATACTTGTGAAATTAAGAAATGTTTGGGATACTATTACCTTTTGAGGAAAGCATTTACTGTTCAGGAAATATTTTCAATTGTCTCCGTAAGCAATAATAATTTTTTAAGTATCGATGAAGTATGTAATTATCTTACAAAGTGCGAACTTTCTAATAATCAAATATTTCAAATAAAATGGATTAAAGAACCCATTGATGACAATACGTACGGTCTAATTTGCTTACTGCATCATTCCATATCAGATGGGCATAGCGTGTTGAGTATACTGCACAAATACCTACTGGATCGTAAATTTTCGTTAACGGAACAGAATCTAGTCGATCCGCAACCATTAATGTTAAACGAACAGCATCTTGATACTAAATATTTCGAGGGGAATGTCTTCGATGATGTTCTATTACCCTGTACAAATTCTTACAACGCTATGTTTTCAGAAAAAAATACTAGCTGCATCCCCAAACTTAAGGTACTACGTAAAAGATTAAATTGCAGCTTTAATGAGTTAGTAATGAGTCTGTTGACGTATAGCCTCTTTGACTATATGAGAAAACATGTAGGACAGTATCCACGAACATTTACCGTTACTTATATACGTAAGTTAAGCAGAAAAGAAAGACAAAGTGGCATCGATGGTACATATCATCAAACTCTACCGAGTAACAATGCGATTCCAATAGCGCTACAATTCAGCAACTTGGGTGAACGTTACAATTTTCACGAATTTTTGGAGCTTGTGGCAGTTAAATACAAAGAGAGCCTCATTTCGATGGCAACAGAGGTGTTTATGCTTTCACTTACAGCAACGAGTGTTACTGAAATTATTATATTTCAGATTACTTATTTTAGTATCAACTATATCGGTAATTATTTGCCAGTATTTGCATATAGCCAGTTGATCAAAACCCAACATAAGCAGCCTGGTTTAGTATTTTCAAATATCGGTGTAATACAGCAAAATTCTATATTTGGGTATCCAGTTGTAGGCTGCATAATGGGAATGAACCACATGCACAACGGTGGTAAGTAAAATACATCTATTATTTTATGGGGATTTCGATTTACGTAACTGAAAAGTATTGTATATTTCTATTATTATCTATTTCTGCAATTATCATTTCCACAGAGCCTTTGGGTTAAGTATTAATTCCTGCAGTAAACCCAGACTTTATACTAAATTTCTTCTTCACACACGTTTCATCCTAAATTACTAAACTAATGCTAAATATTCTGATCTGGGTAATAAAATCAACTAATACTTGTGTTGTACAAACTTTAAAATTATTATGGATTTGATATTGCCGTTTCGTACTCGTCAATAATTTCGCTGTTTTTGAAAACCTTTTAAAATTTTTGTACACAGTTATAACTGAATGGATCAAACAGTTTATTAGACAACAAATATTCCCATTGTTGAATTGTGCATGCAATTCTGATGCAGTATTATGCAGATACTTCCATTATAAAAGAGTTAGGAGTTAGTAATATCAATCACGTTATAAATATTCACTTGATACTAAGTCAGCTCATGTATCATCTAAAAGTAACAAGCGACATTACGCAAGTTATGCGTTAAATCTCACAGGTGTTATACATTTGTTAAAATAACTACGTGCTTGTTTTCTATTTTTATTTCATATAATAATTTTATTAGATTTATTATAAATATGCAAACAAGAACAATAGTTTATTTGTTTTTCACTTAAGAATTTCCAGTAATATTACTTTTTTTTTGGTTATGTATTTTTTATTTTTTTTTATTTCCTTGTATTATAAAATAAATAAACAAGCAGAAAATAAAAGCCAATCAAATAAAATTATAGATAAGTTAATCATTTGAGACAATACACATTACAAATCTAAAATTGACAATTAGTTAATATTATACCTATACATTTTACTTTTTAATATCTATATTTATTACTTTTATTATTTATTACTTTATAAATTTACCACCGAGCAGTATTCGAACCTATTGCTTCCGCGTGCTCTAGATTCTCGCTAACCCCTTAGCTAACAAGGGGCTTTATTTTAGTTTATTTTCTTGTTTCAATAAAAAGTAGAAAGCTACTTCTTAATTATTTCTTATTTGGGTGAAACATCTGGAAAAACAACAAATGCATATGAATAATACCAGTATATTGATACCTATAACTTAGCATCTAAATGTATCTGCTGTACCTTTTTTAAGGTTTGTTATTTTTATCACCAAACTCGGAAGAAATTATTATTAATGTTTATTATTTCTGTTTTTTAATAAACATGTATATTTACGAGATTTTGTTCATATAGGGAAAGCTGCAAATAATGCTGGGTTGGGTTGGGCTTTTAAAAATTTTGTGCACAGTTGTTATTTAATGAATCAAACAGTTTATTACACAACAAATCTTCGCATTGTTGAATTGTATATACAATTATAATTCAGTAGTATGCAAATACTTATATTACGATAATATGCAAATACTATAATATTATTAAATATTCGGATGATACTAATACACAGCGTATGTATCATCTAAAAATAACAAATGACATTACGCAGGTTATGCGTCAAATCTCACAGATATAATTTTTTAGCAATTCCGTGTTTGTTTACTACAAAACAAAGAATTCTAGAAAATATTAAAAATAAATAGAATTTCATACAATAATTTTATAAATTTCATAAATTTGAAAAATTAATTGAATGCAATAATTTTATAAATCCTTCTAATTAGTTCAAATATATATCAGCATCTGATTGAGCTTCCATGAATTATTAGACTTATTGCAAATATGCAAACAAAAAAGAAAATAAATTGTGTCCCAAAATAAATAAATTAGCAGAAAATAAATTTTAATTAAATAAAATTGCTGATGAGACAACGCACATTGCAAATCTAAAATTGACTATTTTCTAGTTCATCTTAGTTTTCTTCTTATTTGGATGAAGCATCTGTGGAAAACAGTAAATGCATATGAATAATATCTGTATATTGATGGCTATAACTTAGCATCTAGACGCATCTATTGTACCATTTTATAGTTTGTTAGTTTTTATTATTAATGTGTATCATTTATTATTTCTGTTTTCTGATAAACAGGCCTATTTACTGGATTTTGTTCATATGACGGGAAACTACAAATAATGCTGGGATCCAAGCTACACTTTTTAAAATCGGGAAGTGAGCTGCAAACCATATTGGACAACGCCATAACGCATATTCATCAATTATACGATGAAGTACAACAGAATTCAATCGAACAGAAAACTACGCTATGAAAATGTACTACCTTTGTTGCGTGAGAAAAAAACTGGTGCAGTTTCACGGTTAAATATACGACTGGCACTGACTTTGTACACTCTTTTTTAATAAATTAAATGACGCCCGTGTTTTATTTAAACTTTTAATATGCTCATATGCATGCACACAAGCGCCTTGTCTACGTAGAATAGGCAATGCCAACATGGCAATGAAAAAAATATGTAAACTCGCGTCATTTGTTCCAAAATCCATAACTCTTTCTCATAGTTTTTACTTTAGCTCAGTAACAGTAAAACACGCAGTTATGTTATTTCTTTGTTAAAAACAAATGGAATAAGGAGTTGGATGACAGTAGTTGTAGCGAAATACACAAACTAACGTTATACGTAATTTACACAGTATTACTCAAAATGCTGTAACGTTTAGTATTATTAAAATGCAAAGTATTTCATCAATTTCCCAACCAGGTGTGTAACTACAGTACTACAGTACTACAGTACTACATCAGTATTGCTACCCATGATTTGCAACTTAGTTATATGCATAACAAATTTAATCACCAATAAAGTGGAATACACAACATCAAAATACATAAGTGCTGTAGACGTGGGTAAGGCATATTGATTCTTTTCCTTAAAAATCTCGACATCTGTGAAATATTTATTTACATAAGGCATGGATATGATCAGGTTAAGCGTTATTTCGATGTACACATTGTGCAAGGTAAGCTGTATGTGCAAGGATAAACTTCCTATATACATAACATTATTTTTTCGTTTCAGATTCTATTTAACAATGTGAGAAGTACATGCTTTAAAACTATTGTTACTCCACTAGTAGTAATTCTTACCATTTTACTGTCAACTCTGATATTTGTATTAGTTATTCCTTTTGTTTGTTGGCGAGGTTTCTTATGCATATATTTATCGGTAAGGCATGGCAAGAATTTCGTTAAAATACTCGATTCGTTAAGTGTTTACTTCATGTTCACCCAACAACGTTTCATGAAGGTGGTCTTCAAATTCAAGTGTACCGACTTACACGATGGTTTAGCACGAATCAGAAGTAGCACAAAAACCATATTAGAAGAAGTTGTCGAGTACTCCTGCGAAATTAAGAAATGTTTTGGCTACTAGTATCTTTTGAAAAGAGCAGTTACAGTTCAGGAAACATATTCAATTGCCTACCTTACCACTAAAAAGTTTCTAAATAAGGAAGAATTATGTAATTATGTTGCAAAGTGTGAAGTTTCCAATAAGCAAGTTTTTCAAGTAAAATTGATAAGAACCTGTGAATAAAAATGAGTACGTTCTAGTTGTCTTACTTCATCACGCTATATCTGATGGACATGGAATGTCTGGTATATTACATAAATACCTAGTGGATCGTAAATTTAGCCAAGAAAACCGATTTACACCGCAATCATTAACAATAAATGAACTGTATCTGAATGCTGAATATTTTAAAGGGAATGTCTTCGATAATATTCTATTACCATGTACAACCTCTCATTGTGCTATGTTTTCGGAAGAAAGTGTTAGTTGTGTCTTCAAACTTAAAGCACAGAGTCAAAGAGAGTCAAAAATTTAATTGTAGCTTTAATGAGCTAATAATGAGCCTGGTAACATATAACCTTTTTGCTTACATGAAAAAGCATTTAGGAGAATATCCGCGAACATTTTCAATTACTTATATAAGACAATTGAGAAAACAAGACAGACAAAGTGGCATTTATGGGACCTACCATCAAATACGACCATCTATCAATGTAATTCCAATAACCTTGCGCTTTACCAATCTAGCTGAAAATTGCAATTTCCATCAATTTTTAAACCTTGTGACAGCTAAATATAAAGAAAGCGTAGCTTCGATGGCCGGAGAAGTATTTACATTTTTACTTGTGGAAAATGACGTCAGTGAAATTAATATGTTTTAGATCAGTTATCTTGGTTTAAGCTGTATTCTTAGTTACTTGCCGGTGTTTATGTATAGCCAAATATATAAAATCCAACAAAAGCAGTCTTCACTGGTATTTTCAAATATTGGTGTAATGAATCACAATACTATATTTGGACATCCAATTGTTGGATGCGTCATGGAAATGAATCATATGAACAATGCTGGTAAGTAAACTAAATATGTCTTTCAGCTTAGAACTGGAAAAATATGAGAAAATATCTATTTTCTGGTTAGTATTAGTAGTAATAATGGCCATATTAGTAATGTTGCTTGAAACTACACCCTCTTATTCTTTCTTTTTGTAATTATACTTTATTTAATCGGTTGGGATAATGGCATATTCTGATTTTATCTTTTAGTAATTCGAAGTTGATTCTAAAATTGTTATGGCCCTAAATAGTTGATTTAAGCCTTAGTCTTGGTTTTTTATTCTCTGTATCTTTCAATGTTTTCTATAATGAGTTTTGTTTTAATCTTCTGATTAATAAAATGTTCTGTTTTCGAAAAAAGTATCATTAAGTACCATTTATAGCGAATATCAAATAATACTTCAAATCTTACAAAATTTAAAATTGTATTCAATATTTTTGCCCGAAAATAACGCCAATTAGATAAAAGGGTGGTAAGCATTGTGTTTATCAAGTTACTTTTTATGTTTCTAAGCAGCTTAGAGCGAAGAATTATGGCATAATAATAATAATTCTGCTAGTAATGCTTTTCTATTGTTTTTAGATATATTTAGATTATAGGTATAGTAGTTAAGTTACTTGTACCAGTCTGTAGGCGTAGGCAGGTATAAACATCCCTCTTTATTAATGTATGTGTTATTAATACATTCCTGTTTACTCCAGTGAACTATTAATACGATATTTTCCTACTTTATTTTTCAACAATTCGACACTGTTACTCAAATTCCTATTTCTTTAGAGCTTTCGTTTAATAATTTAGAAAACCTATTTTTTTCTCATAAAAAAGTCGTTTTTCCTACACGTAATTAAAATAATAATATTGGGAAACCTTGGTTAAGCAACAAATACACCAATTTCAAGTCTTTGAAGATAATCTTGAAATCTAGAGTACATAAGGATAATTTGTTTTATTTGGTTATATCGAGTAATATTTTAGCAATATTTCTGCTCTAGAGGTTACATGATATGCGCAAGGATAAATATTAAATGTATTTCTATTAAATAGTTTATAATCATTTGAAACTGTCTTTGGTTAACGTTTTATAATATAAAACAACGTTTTCACATCTACTGAAAACGTGGTCTGATTTAAAGGACTACTGATAGAGTTGACACAAAATATGTACGAGGGGTGATCCAAAAAAAAGTTTACAAGGCAAAGGAAAAAGTATTTATTAACAATAGAAACAAGATACAAATGGGAATCAAGATTATTATTATTACGTTTATTAACAATTTTATTAATTGTTAATAATTAATTAATTAATTAAAACGTTTGTTAATAACAATTATTACGTTTCAAATGCTTCTGCTTGTAAACTTTTTTTTGGATCTACCTACGTACGTTAGAGATCCTTGTCATTGACAGTGACTTGCTATTAAAACATGGTATAAAGGTTCGTTAAGATATAAAAGTGGCCAATAAACTCTTGTAATTAAGAAACTCAATTAGTTCAATCTCAGGCCAGCATATAATGAATATACAGGTTACTAATAAAATGTAAACTTACAATTAAGTTTCAAAACAAACTTTCAACTAATCTAGTTATTTCTTATTCAAAAAGTTTTCAATGTCAATTTCTGGTTTGTGAATATACAAACGCTAAAAATCTGAAACTGAATGTTTATTTGCTATTACCATTATAATGCGTAGATGTCATTAGTTATATAATAGGCCCTGTTTTAAATTCTAACAATACTTTCTTGAACGTGTTACATTTCAACATTCAACGAAAGGCACCTTTCTTAGAGAATATAAATATTTTGTTTAATTACATATTCACCATTTTGGTCAAATACCTTTTGCCATCTTTCTGGCAGTAGCATAATTCCATGCCCATAAAACTTCTGATCCTTGCTGGCAGAAAACTGATCCAAGTCATTTGTAGAAACCTAAAAATTTGTAGAGACCGAAACAAGTTATAATCGAGCCAGATCTGGAAAATATGATAGGTATGGTAGTACGTCCCATCCAAGCTGTAAAAGCTTTTGGTTGCCAAACTGGTATGCGATCTCGCATTACTTTGGTGAAACACTATACCTTTTCTACTGATCAATCCTCGCCTTTTAGGTTTGAGTGAATCATACAATTTGTCCAGTTAATGATAGTTGTAGCACTTTACAATTGATCGTGCTATTCTCCCAAACATTTTGGAAAGAGCTCTAAAAAAACTTGCAAAACATTTTGCAAACTTTTGCAAAAAAATTTGCAAACCTGTTTGCAAAAAATCATGCAATTTATTTGTTCAGTTGATGACAGTACGCTTTAGATCGTGGTATTCCCTCAAAAATTTTGCAAACCTGCAAAAAATGTTGCAAACTTTTGCAAAAATTCTATAACCAGTTCTGTTCTAAGAACCAGTTCTAAGAAAACAATTGCACAGAATCGAAGAAACTATTTTCACACATACATTTTGCTACGTCAGCTGTAATTACTTTCGGAACAATCCAATATTACAGAACATATAAGTATATATCTCACATTATTATAATTACTAATGTTTTTATAATTAGGCATGTTTACCGGATTTTGTTCATATGATGGAAAACTGCAAGTACTGCTGGGATCCAAGCTACACTTTCTAAAATCAGGAAGGGAACTGAAAACCATATTGGACAGCGCCATAACGCATATACATCATCTATACGACGAAGTACAGCGGAATTCAATCGAATAGAAAGCTCAAGTTGTTTCAATGGTTTGGTCTCACCCCACAAAAAAAAAACGTGAAAGATTGATGTAGCTTCAGGGTTAAATATATGCCTGACATTGACTTTGTGCGTTCGTTTTTAATATATTACGTAGAGCTATATAAAGTTAACTACTACAACTTCGGCTACTTGTGTGTTCGTAGATATTAGAATTAATAACAAAAATAATGAATATATTATTTATAATAGAGCATCTCTTAATACTCTGGTTTAATAAAGATTTCTATTTTAAGTGGGTATGACCTTTTCTCTCGCATGTTATTAATTTGTGTTGCGTATCCACTTTACTGCTATAACTGTATTATCTTTACAAATAAACCTTTTATTATGGAAATATAAGATACTTCATGATTATTAGAAGCAGTCCCAGATATGAAATGTAGAAAGTCCGAATTTAATAGATGATGACATTTCTTTTTTCGAACGTTTTTCGTTTCAACAAGTAATTTGCACCCTCGTACCTTTTGTCTTTCACCCGGAGTAGAGAAGGAATGGGGGCAGTAAAGGCCTGGAACTATAAATCGCGGCAGATAGAGTGTCTGGTGGAGGTACTTGGCCGAGATTGTCCTGCACCCAATCTTGTCCTTTCTTCTCTAATCTTTGGACGTGTCCGTCGACAGACATAAGCTAGGTGAGATCTAATTTACCCTGCACGCGATTTCTACGTAATATATTTCCAGTGGGTGTTCAAAGGCAGTAGATATCGATAGCGGCTTCCCCTACGTGTCGTAGCCTGTTAACCTAAAGTTATCTTCCTGTGGCTTTTACATTACTATTTATCTACGAACGCGTCTTCCTCTATCAGTAACCCGCATGCTATAAAAAAGCATAGAGCTGCAGGCTACATAACATAGATTATAATATCTTACGAAAAAAAGACATGACTATATCTTTATGATAATCTTTTTATACCAGCGTAAGTACATAATGATATACCCTTACTTTGACCTTCATTTAATTTTAACGGTGGGTTTTCAAGTCGTTATTACAAGATATATTTTTTTTTCAATTTTGGGAAGTATAAAAAAGTATAGTTCAAATTAAAGAATACATTTCATGAGTTATAATAAAAATATTTGAAATTCTAATCGTTATTATAATTCGCAAGAGAGGGAAGATTTAGTATATGTACATAAGTCCATAAGTGCATAAACAATAAGTAAATACGCTGACGCATTTGCGAAAAAATTGTTGCTAGGGTTTCCAAGTCTATAAATTCATTTTACATGATGTATTGTTCCGCAATTTCCTTGCATCCTCTTCTTCATTACGTTTCGAGGGCATTTCCTCTTCTGTCTAGTTTCTACCATGTTCTTCTGTATGTAATCTATTTTCTCTAATGTTCTATACTTAGCATCGTTCTACCTTGCCTTTTATTTTATTTTTCTTTCTCCGAATGTCATCTATTTTATAACACAGTAGTCGTCTGTATTTACTTCTGTTTATTTCCTTTGGTACAATTATTGTTTTGATTATTCTTCTCTCAATAATTCTTAATTTTTCTTATTCACTTATTATTATTGTCTCAGCCCTATATAGCACCACTGATCAGATCGTTGTAACACCAATTCTTCACGTCGTCTTCTTGTTTAGTTTTTGCCTTTCACTAGTTTCTTATTGTAATAGAAAGCCTTACCACTGCTCTCGTCAGGTGATTGAATTAAGCAGTGACAGCGACTGGCATTGAATTACTTTGATAAACCTATTTTTGATTTGCTTCTGTTTAGCCATCTTTTTTGACTAGTCATTACTTTTCGGGTTTTTTCTCTACATCTGTAAAGCTAACGACCTTCTATATTAGGTAGGTCATTAACTAGTAGGGCTGTACGATAGCTTTCCTGGGCACTTACTTCGTTTTATGATAATGTGGTACCTTAAGCGTAACACAAATTTTGCTCAATTAACTGTGAACGCTTCCCATAAAAATTTATGTAAAGTAATACCCCTAATCATCTCAAAAACTGATTAACTTTCAACATTTTGCGAATGGCAATAAATGTTCAAAATTGGATAATTTAAAAGACACAGTTTCTAACAAATTCGACACAGTTTAAAAGTTTCTGTAGAGGAAACGTTTGTTTTCGTCGAAAGATTTCTCTCGTAACATGGAAATTATTTATATTCAAGACTGCAGTGCCATTGTCAAGAATAATCAGCTTAGAGATTAAAATATCTTCATTAAAGCATTTCAGTGAGAATTGCTTAGGATTTCAACTGAAGAGGGTTCCTTTCATATTATGACGTAAGGGATGAAAAATCTAAGAAACAAAAACATTTAGGAATGTACAGGTTGTCCAAAAAAAAGTATCAAATCACTTATATATATTTTAAATTACTTTTGGTATTACAAGGTCGCAAACCTGGATAGTAATTTCTACGGAAGTTATTGCAAACATTAGTTTGGTTCTTCTATGAGATAACTAGTGGATTCCAGCGCAAATTTGTTGTGGACAGAAACCAAGCTATTAATGTTATTATTAAATTTAGAAAGAACTAAGAAGCCTTTTTGCTAGTGTTTGCAAACTTGAGTTTGAGAAAAGTTTTTTGGGTAGCGTGAGCAAAACTATTTGTTACTTGATTAACACTGCCATCAGAGCATATTGATAGTACTTTGGATATATATAATCAATTCAATAATCACGTTAAGTTCACTGTTGAAAGAAAGACCAATAGTTCTCTACCATTTTTAGATATTTTATTGACCGGGCACACTAATAACCTGTTGACAACAGATTGGTACTAAAAACCTACTAACTCTGGAAGATATCTCAATTTCTGTTCCAAACATCCGATTAACTAAAAACTTAGTGTAGTCATTAAAATGAAAAATGCAATACTTGTCTAATAATAAGTTCCGTGCACAAAATATCCTCAAACTTTACATTTTTTTCGATATAAAGGTTACTCTTTAAACAGATTGGTTATAAAAAATTTCCTTTCATACCAGGCCTGTCAAGAAAAATTTCAATAATATTTAGCGTTCAAGGCTAATAAGGTTAAAGATAGCTTATTATAATTTGGGGAGAGTTGGAAACCTTTTTACCAAACCTAAACAAATGACCCTTGCATCTACGATGTCTGGTGTTATTGTATCAGCCGTGGAGACTGTGACTCTAACTATGTGGGCGAAACTAAGGGATGGTTGATTAATTGAGTTAAACAATTAATTTGAATCCAACCCTAATACAATTAATTTGCACTCAGATATTGGCGACTTAAGTAACATATATAGTAATCTATTAAATTTACATAATAACATTATTTTCCATTTAGATAGTAGTGGTGAGTTGGGTGACGTCAGTGAATTAATTTTGTAGTTTCCTTTTGAAAGTTGTATTTTTCGCACTCCCCCCTCTTTCAGAGGTGAAATTCGTGCTTTTCTAGTTGAAATTTAGGTTGGTACTCCTAAAGAAAGCCATTTTTGCTTATTCATTCTTAAAGTCTTGACTCGTTATAGCATTGTTATTGTTCTTCGATTTATTATCTTACCTTGTTCTTGTCTTTCTCACTTTGTTAAGTAAGCTTAGTTGTGTTTTAGTTCTTAATTATATTGTAACGTGTGGTTTCTCTTGTAGCACTGATGAAGTTTCAAATTTCAGGCGAAATATTGGCTAAGTAAATAAGGTCAAGTAGCAAATAGTTTTGCTCGCACTACCTAAAAAATTTTTCTCAAACTCAAGTTATTATTAAAGTTATTAACGCACGCTGAAAAATAATTCTAACGTACCGCAAAATCTATGGATTGGTAAAGCGTCGTTACTTTTGGACTCGAAAAATGTTTAACACTGTTTTATCAGGCAACTATTATAGAATTGAAATTTGTAGAACGTGCAATAAAAACTACAATAGTTTGCTCCATTTTAATCAAAGCAATCCGTTGCTGTGACTTCTGCTGCAATAGAAGTAAGAAAAGGAAAAGGCAACACATAACTCAACGGCACAAATTGCTCGTTGCAGAAACTAATTACCTCACGTATTATTAGCAATCAGTGACAGCAGCGTTTCAATAAATTTTAAGCTCTACTGGAACACGGATTGCATCATAACTAGAGAGACTTGCAAGAAACTCAAGATGCTTGCAGCTACGCAGTTCAAATTAAGTTGGGTAGTTTTTAGAATAAGCCGAACACCGTGTATATTCGAAAATAGTTTCAAATAGTGAAATTCGATATCATGCAACCTTTATTTTAAATGTTTTTTTCTAAATAGAGCAATATCCGAGATTAAGAATGAAATACCCTCTTGCCCCATAGGACTGTATTTTTATCAATGCTTATAACTCGAGAGCTGTTGATTTTAAACATGTACCATCCTTATAGT
>JAWQRM010000318.1:0-24274 GCA_033557675.1 Coptodactyla brooksi
CCTTATTTGTGGTAATTGTAATTTGATATGTCGCCACCAGAGGGCATTTATTGATATTACTACTGAAATTGCAAAATTTCTTTAAAAAAGTAAATCTATTGATATTACTTTTTTCCATAAAAAAAATACCAAAATGATGCCCAAACAAGCTAGTGAAAAGCGCGCATCGATATCTTATTTCTAACCTAAAATATCGGTGAAAGAAGATTTAAGGAGAAAATTCAATGGATTTCGCTAGGTTGCCTACTGGTTATACAACCAAAGTAACTACAACTATATAGGTAACTATTAGCCGTATTTTGAAGACATTTTAAATAAACAGCAGTCATGTCAACAGTTTCATCATTTGTAAAAGGCGTTTTTAAAGCTTAACGTGTGCAACTAACATAAATTCTACTGCATCTAAATAAAATTTGACGCTTTTGTCAAATATTGTTATTAGGCATTTGTTTTATGTTCCATGGCCTGCTATTATATACCTACTCGTACCTATACAGGCTGTCTGTTGCAAAACTAGCAAACCTAAAACCAAAGGTAGATTGAGTTAAGCAGAAGAGAAAAGTCTTGTACCATTTTGCCATCTGAACAACAGTCTTTTAGATATTAAACATTTAAAGCCAGCAAGTGAGCAGCGTGGGAAGCACGTTAGCCTGTAGCACGGCCCGTGTGCTCCTCCCACTCTGGCGCGCGGAGAGCGGAGAGCCAACAAACGAACAAACGAGTACAAATGCTTACAAATCATTTCATAACCACGGAGAGGACAACAATTTTTCGGTACGACGAACATCCAATTTCCGCTTACTTAATTAATAATATAATCAGTAATTAATGTAAATAAATTGTTCGTAAGCATTTGTAACCGTTTGCTCATTTAGTGGCTCCCGGTTCGCTGGGCGCCAGAGTCGGAGGGGCACGTGGGCCGAGCTACAAGCGAGCTCTATTTCCACCCCACTCATTTGCTCGCTTTAAATGTTTAATATCTAAAAGACTGTTGCTCAGATGGCAAAATGCAACGAGACTTTGCTTCTCTGTTTGCCTCAATCTAGCTCTGATTCTATGTTTGCTAGTAGTAGGCAACATAGCAAAATCCATTGAATTTTCTCATTAAACCTTATTTCACCATTTTAGGTTAGGAATAAAATATCGAGGCGCCGTTTTCACTAGCTTGCTTTGGCATCATTTTTTCATGAAAGAAATAATACCAATAGATTTAATTTTTTAAAGAAATTTTGCAATTTCAGTATTAACATCACTAAATGCCCTCTAGTGGCGACATACCAAATTACGATCACCACAAATAAGATAGCGTTTGTTGGCCAAGAATAGCTTCCTTCAATACCTCTAAGTTTGTTGAAATTCTTTCAGTCGGTTTGAAGTTACCGATGTTTATTTATACAAACATTTTAACACCCCCACCACTTTAGTTTTAGAGATAGGGCAAAAAGTGTTCAACAAAATAGACTCGAATTTATCTCAGCTTCAACAGGCATATATTTTTTTGTTATCTTAATAGAGCGAAATTTCGAGAAACATCACATCTTTTTAATTCAAAATGGAGATTACGCCCCCTAGCGGCCATCTTAGCAACCTGAAAGTAATTTCCTAGGTTTTCTTTTGGCCACTTTAGTTGTAAATATTTTTACCGCAAATCTCTACAATGAGTAGTTTTCGAGATACAGTACCTTGCACACTTATTTGGATACCTGTACATACTAGTAATGCTGAATTATAAATATAAATGAGTAGCTTGGTTTTCATGATATCGAGAAATGTTTAGTGTAGTTTGATAAAAGTTGTATTCTTGTTTCAATAATAAGTGATAAATTACTTGAAGAACATTACTTTATCTATTTTTGTTTATTATGTTATTTCTAATGTTGATCATTTCAATAATATCATTAGAATACAATTATATGAGTTATAATTTCTAAACTTACTGCGATTGTAGCATGTATCAATTTGACTACCCTTAACCAATATTAATAAATTGCTAGCGTTATATTGAAAGTACTGTAATATTCACCACAATTGATTGATTTAGAAGAATTCAATTTTACGTTTTATTCCAAAAATACAATCTAAAATTATCTAATATAGAAAGAAATTAAATTTTGTTGTTCATATTTCATCAAATGAGAATTTCAAATAATTTAATAGGCTTTTGTTTAATAAACGGGTTATGTTGAACAAGCAATTTAATTTATTCAATAACGAATAAATGAAATTAATTGCAAATTAAACTATGTTATATTTCACAGTATAGCACCCCATTAATACTCTGTAATAATTACAAAGAGATATAAATATGAGCGCATTTGATAATTAATAATCATAATTATATATCACCAGGTTTCAATTCGCATTAATGATTTGTTTACGTCATATTTAATATATTTTCATATTTATCAATTTTTATTTTTATTTACTTGGATTAGATTGTTGTATTCAGACAATAATAGTAATAATATATTATTCAACAAGCTTGTAATGATAGCGATTGTTCATTGTCATTCCAAAGCGTTGACTTGGTATTTGAATTTTTAATTTACTTTTAAATGCTATTTAAAAGTAAATTACATTCTGGTTTGGCTAAGCTCGATGAAAATAAAGGAAAATCCGGTGGCTTAGTGCTCTAAAAAGCACTCTTAAACACATTAAATGTCGGTGCTCACTACTTATTAATGGATTACTTTAATTAATGTTTATTCTGTCAACTTGTTTAATCACATAGGCGCCATCTCACTTTTCAAATTGGAATTTGCAACTTTTTACATTACGGATAATACAGATTTCTATTCTGAAAGACATAACCTGATTGTAATAAAACGCTCAACATACGCACATTAAAAACAATTCGCATTTTTTCACTTGGTAAGTTGTAAGTTGGTAAGTTATAAACTTATATATCTGTTTAATATCAAAGCATTAATTTTATTTTTAATTTACATTAGGAAAAATAAATTTAAAAAATGTCAAAAGCACATCCCCCCGAATTAAAAAAGTTCATGGATAAGAAACTTAGTCTAAAACTCAACGGTGGAAGACAAGTTGTTGGCATTTTAAGAGGTTTCGATCCGTTTATGAATCTCGTAGTCGATGAGACAATTGAAGAATGTAAAGACGGATCGAAAAACAGTATCGGAATGATCGTGATACGTGGAAACAGTATCGTAATGCTCGAAGCATTAGATAGAGTATAGCCTGAGTAGCAACAGTAATGGTAGGTTAGATGTACGATGATTTTTTGTACTCCTTTTGATTTTATCATAAGATTTAGTACTGTATACTGATGTATGATTAAATAAATTAAAACATGTATTATTAATTTATTTTATAAAACGTTACCGTGTATTAGTTGCAATAAACTAAAGTTTTAAATGTAAATTTTACTTATCGAAATAATAATTTCGCGATATAATTTACAGATATGTTAAAAGTAATAGATGAAAAAGCAAACTTCAAAAATGTAAAAAAATGTATTTATTCTGCAAAAGTAATTTTTCACATAGAAAATTTAGATCAATTAAAAATGTGAAATAAATCCGGAGGCATGAGAAAACTAATCATTCTGCTAAATTGTGAACTAGCAATTTTTATCAGTGGAAAGTTTTTTTTTGCAATTGTTGCATTTTTTATTCTTAACACAACAATAGTATTAAAACAAAGTGTAAAAATAAAAATTGGCTCCAAAGAAACAGATTTCAATTGAAAACAGATCGGCGATTGTAGCTCTGAGTAAAGCAAGTTTTTCGATTTGAAATGTCTCCAGACAACTAAAAATTTCAATTGGTAGTTTCCAAACCCCTCTCAAACAATTTGCAGAAACTGAAAGTTTAAAAGACAAACCACGACCAGGGCAGCCAAAGACCACAGCACAATAAGATTTGTACATTAGAACATGTAGCAAAAGATAGATTTAAAACTGCTCCAGAAATTCGAGCTAAATTGTTAGAAGCGACTGGAACAGATGCGTCAGTGACAACAATTAAACGTTGTCTTCAAGCATTTGGATTAAATGGTCATATAGTGGTAAAAAGAATCTTTATTAAGAAAACAAAGCAAGAAAAAAGGATTGGCATGGGCTTTGGAACATCGTCATTGGACTGAAGAAGACTGGAAAAGAAAGTCCTTTTTTACGGATGAGTCAAAATTTGAATTAGTGGGTACCAAACGTCGAATATTTGTCCATCAGTTAAAGGGCGAACGGATGAAAAGCGTCTATATGACTAACGGTTAAGCATGGGGGAGGTTCAGTAATGGTTTGAGGCTCTGTTGGAGCAAATGGAGTGGGAAATTTAATTAGAAAAGAAGGTACTACCATAGAATCCTACAGAGACATGCCGAAGGCCTTCTGCCTTTAGTTGAATAGCAAAAGGTTTTGTTTTACAACAAGATAATGAGCCGAAACACACATCACGACTGTAAAGATTACTTAAAGAATAAAGAGAGGCAAAATGTCCTCAAAATCTTGGAATGGCCCACTCAAAGCCCTGACTGGAACATGACCTGGACAGGTGTAGACAAAAATTGATGGTACCTAATGTTAATCAGCTGTGGGACGTCCTTAATCAAGAATGGAATAGAATTGAGATCGAAACCATTGAAAAACTAACAAGACGAATGCTTAGAATATGTGAAGCATCAGAGCCAAGGGAGGATACTTTGAGGAAAGCCAAATATAGTGAAAGTAGCATAGTTATAATTTTTTAAGTAAGTGTTAGCTGTCATACCTGTTCTACTACAGTAAGTTTAATAAATTGCTAAATTGTTAAAATTCTTTGGGTGTATTGAAACTAATGGCCGATAGTGCATATATTATACATACATGTATACATATATATATGTATATATATATATATATATATATAACTCCGTGTGAACTAGGTTTACCGAATATCAAAGGAGAAGTCCAGTTCTGATACTTCTCTAAAATGTCAGCATGTTATCAATGTAATTTTAAATCAATATAAGTTAGGACACAACCTATATAGAATTTGTAGCAAGATCGTGGAACGCTGGATAAAATATGGTAGAATAAAATAACGTTTGCGTAAAAATGAAGACTGGTTAAAAAACATATTTTATTGAATCATAATATTTTGATAGGAAATATATTACCTATCACTTCTGGAGTAGCAAGGAGGCCCAAAATATCTTTTGATGAAAGAAATGAAAAAAACAAAAGGTTGAAAACCGTACAATTTTGTGAACATTTTGAATGTGGTGTACTACTTCATGCAACCCAAATGAGCTTGTGAGCTGCGGGAAAACTGATCCTGCCAATTTACTACAGTAAATGGCTTGCACAATACCAACATGTGTTTCCAAAATTAAAAAGCATTTGAAGCAAAAACAGCTTCTACAATTCCATATTCCCCAGATGAAGCTTTGAGTTTAGTTGAAAGAGATTATTTAACAAAAAATCAGTATATAGATATTCAAATGAATGCAACATGTAGAAATGCCAACATATACCCTACTTATCAACTTATTAGAGCCTCTAAAGAATGATGCTATCATTCTAGTATCCTTACACTTGTGTTCGGATACTGCAAACTCAAAAGCCTGCAATAGAAGTGTTGGAAAATTTGATTCAAATGATTCTTATTTTTAAATAGGGTAGCCACGAAAGTATGTGACATAGCCAACATAAGCAGAAAGGTCCAGAAGGACTAATAGATAGTGATATGTTTATAACTTCATTTGTTCCCGCTCAGCTGTCCTTTGGTGATGAATCCACGTTCGTCTTCAACTAGGCATTGCAGACTCCAACTTTGGAAAATACACTTTGGAAAAAAAACAACTGTTATGACATAAGATATAAGTTATATTGAAAGACAAATTGCTGAGTAGCTTGAAACAAGAATTTCTGTTGAAGGTAAAACTCCTTCTGTTGTACAAAAAATGATTATCAAAATGGTAGATGGAAAAATATATAACTCAGCTAGCGATAAAACTCCATTGCAAAAAAGAAATTGTAGACGAGGATGCATAAGATTTATGGAGTATTTTCTTCCTATATTGTACAGGTTAAACATAAGAAATGGTCAATACACAGCAGTGATAAAAATATTATTGATGTTAAGAAAAAGGCCGTTCAAAACCTATTTCATGAGAAATTTGGTTTACTTGTCGATCGGGTAAGACTGGGAGGTACTGGCAGGACAAATGACAAACACAACCCGAAGATTCTTTCAACATTGTAAAGAGTCTACGGAGATAACTGGCATTAATAAAGAATTTATCCGTCGATCTGCTGTCTTATTACATTAGGAGCCGGCAATCAACACCAGCATCTAAGGTGATACCTTCGATAAATATGTTAATGCAATGACAAAACTTTTTGTGGACTTTTATCCCTGGTTTTATGTGTGTACAGAATATTTTGATTCGCACATCTCAAATTATTTCAGTTCTACTTCTACCTATTGGCCGACTAAGTAAAGAGGCCCAGGAAGGCAGAAATAGAGATATAAAATACTGAAGAAGAAGTCATTTAAAGAAAATATTATGGCTTAGATGGCGAATTTTTATATTTTTAGTTTTTCGTTTATAGTAATTCTTGAACATATTTTAAGTAATTAAAGTTATATGGGACTTTTCTCCAAGTTTAAGATATGTCTGTCGCACTGTGGCAGTGGTTGGGAGAATTACATTTGATACATAACTTGCTAACACAGGTTATTCATAAAGCTTCAAATCGAACACTTGTGTTCGGTTTCAGAGACAATTGCAAGCAGTATATCAAAGACCATCTGATAGCTATTAGTGCTTCAAATGACGTCCTTATAGCTAAAACTGTAAGAGGCATTGAGTCAACGTTTTTTCCTTGGAAATGCCAAAGACGGATTGAGAAAGAGACGGGAAACTGCTTTCTTATTAAACTTCCCAATTGAACAATTGCAGCCCTGAGTGTCGTCTGTGAAAGGTTGATAAAAACAAATGTTGCATGTATTAAATAAATTGAAGGGTCTTTGAGAAGTTAGGAGATCCACAGGTAACAAAAATAGACAAATTAAAGAGCGCGACAGAAAAGGTGGGACTAAAAATAAATGAAAGAAAAGCTAAACTCCTCTCAAATAATGGTAATAAAGTAGTAGAATACCCTTAGATATCGGAAGAGGCACAAAAGCAAATAGTAGGAGAATATCCCAAGCACAAAAGTCATTTAGCATACCCATGAAAGTATGAAATACGATTTGTTGGCAATATGAACTATTGCCAACAAATGCTTAAGAATTAGTAGAAAATGCCAATTATCGATGCCATATTCGGCCAAGAAAAACATCAAGCTAAAGATTGCTTACCCATCAGAAGAAGGAAAGATAGAAATAACAATGAGAAAGAGAAAATAATGTGGATCGTATACAATTAGAAAAAAAAATACAAGACAACATCACCAGGCAGGCACTGAAATTTGACCTACCAGATAAGAGAAGAACAGGAAGACTATACCATTCGTGAAAATGAATTGTAAGAACAGGAAGAGTCATTAGGAAAAGCAACAAGGATGGCAGGATGAACTTACTCCAAGATGCGTAAGACTTTCACCTTTCAGTTTGTGAAACACCCCGACAGGTATTCATTACTTCTGCAATCAGCCACAAGACTTAGAGATGGAGATGCATGTTTTGAAGAATGATTAAATCTTTGCATGCTTAACTAACGTAAATTGTGAATAATTATTAAGTTCACACCAAAAATGCAGAAATATGTACATGCGAGCGGAGAGAGAAATCAGACGACAATTTGGAACATCTGAGAATATATTTGGATCATACCTGAATGAGTTTACGTGGAAAAATAAATCCAAGGGGACCAACTTGTCTTCACAATTTCTAATTTGTGTGGTAGAACAATATCCAGTACAAGCATTGAATCTTATATCTTAGTTGCATTTTTGAATAAAAAATTTCATATATATCTTTAATCTTTTATTTTATACTATATTACACATACAATTTATTATTTTACATTTACAATTTTTGCAATTATGTGTACAATTATTATCTATACATTTTACATTTATGTTTATAGACATAATATCAGTATTAAAATGTAGCAAATCACGCACAACCATCTAACCGTATGGTCGTCCTTAATTATAGTATTTAATGTAAGGACACATTTTATGAAGAAATATTTTCAATATAAATTTAAGGAGCTATAATCCCCATGGGGATGATTTTGGAATATTATTATTGAGTGATTATTCAAGTCTGTTTTCTTAGAATTTTGCGAGAAATTGCCATCTAAAGTGTGTATCGTTAATTCAATGATACCTGTATAAACATTTTACAAAACAAACCTAATGATAAACTTCTAAAGCTGAATACAAATATCCACGGCGCAAATTCTCACTATTGTAATTATCTAATAAACTATGGAAACAGTAATTAATTACATAATAGATCTCTATTGATTACAAACATTATGCTTTAAAAATAACGTTTACCATTTTTAGTTAAATTAATAACTAGTACTAATCTATCTTAATAAGATAACTAATATATCATGCAAATTAAAAGTGAGCTGGTCTTTAAACGGCTATAATGTAAAACATCTAAATAAGCAAAAGGTACTATATTATTAAATTAATTTTTAATGACCAAGTAACAAAAGTGGACATAATTCAATATAAACTAAAATAACGCCCTGTATAGCAGTGAACAGAGTTTTCATAAGCAGTAAACACAACCCGCTTCTTTCTGTTTTGCAAACACCCGTTAATATTACATAATATTTAGAGGCAAATGATATCTACGTAATTTTCTAGATAATAACAATGACGAGATGAAAGATGTAAATTAGAACATATTTATGCATTCATTGCTCAGGCGGATGCTTTCATACTTCCTATAAACATATTTCTATTTAATTGTATCTATAAATTATTTAAAATAACAGTACGAACTATTAATACATTTTTTATAACCCAGTTCGCAGAGAAGAGCGTTAAGATTAGAGTTATGTTTTCTTTCAAATTTTGATGTACAGGATATAAAAGCAAATTAACCATTGTGGCAGATGCGTTATATGTAGAATGTGACAAAGAAAATATTTATTGCTGTATTATTAGCAGAATGTTTATCTTTGTCTAGAAATTTACAATAAAGTAATTGAACGTATCATTATCTACTTAATGTTAAACAGAAAATTAAATAAAAACATTACAATTCAAATTCCCATTTTGTAGTCTTATGAGTAACGACGTTTCTAGTAATTATGTACTCTAAGACCATAAATTAAGGTTATGTTGATTGTCAACCCGTTCTAACCTCAAAGCTATGACGTTTACCTCTTAATTAAAACATGAAGAAATATCGAATATGGTGATTATAAGCCACTTAAATTATTTTATAATGTAAAATGTTTTTCTTTAGTATGGTGTCAGATTTTTTCTACCCGAATATGGGCGGTGTAGAAGAACACATCTACAATTTATCACAGTGTTTATTGGCCAAGGGGCATAAAGTAATCATCATAACACACAGTTACAGTGACAAAATAGGTGTGCGATACCTAACGAATGGTCTCAAAGCATATTACCTACCAATAAAGGTATTTTATAATCAGTGTATACTTCCATCAATGTTCTGTAACTTGCCTTTGTTACGATACGTTTTAATCAGAGAATGTATTGACATAGTTCACGGGCATTCTGCTTTTTCGGCTTTGGCTCACGAAGCTTTGATTATTGGAGGTTTAATGGGGCTAAAGGTAAGCCATAATTGAAGTTATTAAAACAATATATGTTCATCAATAATATTGCTTTAAAGAAAATGGAATTACACCATTTTCACTTATACTTACTTCACAATTTGATTATATTTGACTTGATTATTTAACAATTTGATTATATTTTATTCAAATCACTCATATTTTTAGCAAATATTGCGCAAAATTTTTCAATTAAGAGCTATCAAAGTTATTAGTGTTATTAATGATTTATAGAAGTTTTATTTTTACATCATTATTGATAATTTAACTTTCTTAAGTGGAATGTTTAGAAATATTAGGTGGTATATTTATAAATATACCACTTCAGTTGTGATTCACCTCTTAAAGCATAGTAACTCTTTACTATATGGTGAAGAATTATGAAAAATGTTAATGAGTTTTTATGTTAGGAAGCTGTATAGTTTTATTTTGAATTTAATTAATTTAAGTTAATTTTGTCTATAAACTAGTTTTTATTTTCAGACTGTATTCACCGATCATAGTCTATTTGGTTTCGCAGACGCGAGTGCAGTAATAACAAATAAATTGCTAGAAATCACGTTGTCCGATTGTAATCATTGCATATGCGTATCGCATACTGGCAAAGAAAATACTGTTTTACGTGCTCGTGTACATTTTAACAGAGTTTCTGTGATTCCAAATGCAGTTGATACTGCAATGTTTATTCCAGATCCTAGAAAGAGATTGAAAAGCTGCAGTAAGTAGCTTTAGCTTTTCTAAAATTTCATTTCTTGGTTTTTTTAATTCTCATTATTTTCTTTTTAGTTTCGGTTATTATTATTTCCCGGCTGGTTTATAGAAAAGGAGTAGATTTAATGGCACAAATTATTCCGGAAATATGCAATAAGTACCCCAGCATACATTTTATTGTAGGGGGAGATGGACCTAAGAGATGGTAAGTTTTTGAAATATGAATTACATGTGCCAGTGCAATCTGTTTGACGAGATTCATTTGGAACATATTACGTGCTATATTTTTTAATCAATTAGGTTACTTGAAGAAGTTAGGGAACGACAAGGTTTACAAGATAGAGTGAAATTATTGGGTTCATTGGACCATTCAGCTGTTAGAGATGTTTTAAATCAGGGACATATATTTTTAAATACTTCTTTAACAGAAGCTTATTGCATGGCTATTGTGGAAGCAGTGTCTTGTGGGTAAATAATATCAAAAACTATATTGCATTTCTTTGTTATTAATAATTTTGATGTTTAGTTTGAAGGTTGTATCAACTGCAGTAGGTGGAATTCCAGAAGTTCTTCCATCCGATTTAATTTATTTAACAGAACCAAATGTTCCATCACTTATTAGAGGTAAGTTTTCAAAGAATCATTTTTGAGCACTGACTTTAGTTTATTGTTTTTTTCAGGTGTGGAACAAGCAATTTCCGACATATACAACGGAATATTTGTATGCCCATTCGAATGTAACCAAAGAATTAGTAAATATTACAACTGGTCAAATGTTTGCGAAAGAACAGAAATGGTATATTCCAAAATTCGAAACGAAAAAACTACGGGTTTACCTGAAAAGCTTAAAAGGTATGCTATGTGTAGGTTGCGTCTTTCTGGACTCGGCATAGGGAGCATTACACTTGACAACAACGCATGGCACTGACCAACACGATGTAGACGAAACATACTGCTCGCTGTGCTCAAGTATTTGCTTCATTTTGTTCCCTACTGTTGTACGAAACGCATCTATTCGACTGAACAAAATATAAAAACAAATGGCAGTATACATCCCTGCCAAAAAATTGCAAATCATCAAGTGGTTTCATGGAGCTTGGTTTTCAAAAGCATGCGTAGATTTATTTGCACACACTTTTGAAGGAAGATCCATTCTCAATAAACAGACAATTTACAACATTGTTCGCATGTTTGAAAATTGTGATACAGGAAGTCCCACCTGAAAAAGTCTAAGAAAGAGCGATGAGAAACGAAGTGATTTGTGCTACAGTGGAAGCAGATGACACAAAACCGACCAAACAAATTAGTGAGGAATAGAGTGTAAGCAAAAGTACTGTTTCACGCGCTTTGCGCAAGCAAGGGTATAATTGCTGTAAATTCAGCACCGATGTATCTACTTTTCCATTGCATGAAAAACACGATCCTTCTGGTGTTCGTTATTGGTCTCGGGAAAATTTACATAAACGTATCTCTGTTTCGCACCCAATATCCACAAAAGCTGAATGTTTGGACTGGACTTCTTGGTGACCATTTAATAGACCCCTTTTTTATTGACGGGACCTTAAACATCCGGAAATATTTAGATCTACTAGAAACGCAAATACTTCTGGCTATCCAGAACATTCCTGGAATAGATCTAGACACTATTTGGTTTTAGCAAGATGGCTGCCCGGTGCATAATGCAATTAGGGTTAATGAATTTTTGACAAATCTATTCCCTAATCGCATTATGAGAGGAAATATTAAATGACTTTCTTGTGGGAGTTTCTTAAGCAGATCATTTATGGTCACGAGCGAGCGGAAAATTTAGTGTACCTGGAAGCTAAAATTACCGAAGCAGCCATGCGAATCACACCTAAAATTCTCTCTAATGTTAGAAGCAATTTCTACGATCGGTTGGAGTATTGTTTGTCTGCTCAGAGAGGCCTGTTTTTAGCTGTATTTGTAATTTTATTGTTTTGTTTTGCGTTCAGACAGGTTTTAAGAATTTATTTTATTTTAGAATATTTTTTGTTTCCTTTTATAAAATTAGATTTGCTTTTTGCGCAATCACCGACAAACATACTACCGAAATTGAAAGAAGAGAGCTTTATTCCCTCCTGGAATTTTTTTAAAGGCCTTTTAAATGCCTAGACAGCATGGTGCTGCCTGGCGGCGGAATAGCTACCCGCTGGTCGCGAGTACCCTGTTGCCAATTTTATCGCCCTCCCTATGCCGAGTTTTGCGTGATGCATACTGTATGTATACCATATGGCGGCAAAGCACTAGCCCTATAGGGAATTATCGATAGCAAGTGAGAGAGCCTCTTTAACTTTGAGAGCAATTGAGAGCGTGCAATGTAACACGAGAGGTTGAAAGAGTGGGGAGAATGAATGCTAGGCGGTTATTCGGAAGTGGGTAGTACAGTGAATGGAGGTGAAACATATTGAGAGCCCCGTTCAGTTCGTTAGCGAAAGACGTAAAAGCGTAAGATGAAATTTTTATAATTGTTTAGGATATTGTTTACGAGGCGTATTTTTAAAGTAAGAACCGTGTTGAAACAAAAAAGGAACAAGTATAATTTCTTTCCTATTTTATTTTTATATGAAAGTCTGTACCTAAACCTATTTTTCTACATAAACTCTGAAAATGTTAAGGATCTATCATATTGTAGAACCAGATTTTTAATCCCCTCTACATAGAAGTCTACCGCCTGATAGGACATCCACTGCAACACTGTCGTTTTGACCTCATCATCCTTTTCTTCCAATGCAGGAACATGTGGTAATTTTAAAATTTGAGAAAAAAGTCTTTTTTTTGCCTTGTATTTGCAAAAGGGGGTTGTTTTGAGCATTAATTTAATTTTAATTGAAAATGAAATGATCTTTTATTTACTTTTGATTCTTAAGAATATTTTTTTTTGTTTAAAAGTACTTTTTATGTTAAGAATTCGTTTTTTAGTTCGTCCAAAATGCGTTACTGTGCATTGTCTTGCTCACTCCCAAACTGAATGGGGCAGGCCCAGTATTTCTCACTTCCGCTCACTGTACTATTTTCAAATAACTGCCTACCCTTCGTTCTCCCCGCTCTTTCAACCTCTCGTGTTACAAGCGCTCTCTCGCTTGCTCTCAAAGTGAACGAGGCTCTCTCGCTTGCTCTCGATAATTTCCTTTGGGGCTAGTACGTTACCGCCATACGGTATACAGGATGCCCTCCGAAGAATGTATATAGCTTAAGTATATGTTCTTGGCTTTATTTTAAGGCGAAAAGTTCAAGTAAACATGCACCCTGTAGTAGATAGTTAAAAGGTTATTTCCAGTTCAGCGATTCATGCAAATGTATTTTTTATTTGTGACAAAAATATGACTGCTAGAAAAGAATGTTAAAATTAAAAGTTTGCAGCACATCATGCCCTTCATAATACAAAATTATGTTCATATATAATTCATAGGCTGTTTTCTTTTAAACAGAACACTTAAATGTCACATTGTACTACATATCTGATTTACGCTGATTTTTTCTAGCATTATTTGAGAATTTTAAAAAAAATGACGAAAATTAGTGCCTCAAAAATTAAATAAAATGTTGGGCAGGGACTGCGAAAATATCAGAAACCACTGGTTTGACGATGGATGTAAAAAAGTTACAGAGGAAATGAATGAAACCTGCAAGAAGGTAAACCTGGAAAGACTAGAGCCACAATTGAAGAATATAAACAAAAAACGATGAGAAGAAACATGTATCCACAGAGAGAAGAAGAGGGGGTAGTTGTTTAACTACTAGATATAGAAAACTTAACCAGGGAACACAAGTATAGAAAGTTTTAAAGGAAGGTAAATATCAACAGAAAGAGTTTCTAACCAAGAACCACTTAATGCAAGAACATTTAATAAGCGTAGATTTAATAAGCGGAAAGAAGGAGATACTGGGCAGATGGGTGGAAAACCCGCGTTATTATAGTTGTTTATATAATAACATTGACACCTGACAAGAAAACGTAACAGTTGACAGACCAGGACCCTCTCAACAAGGGAGGTAGTGGAAGAGGCTGTAAATAGCATGTCCAACAATAAGGTATCAGGGTGTGGCAATATCTCAGTCGAGCTTATAAAAGATGAAGGCAAGTGTTTGGACAGTCTGTATAAGCTAATCGTGGAAATATGGAAGCACAGAGCCATACCCAAAGAATGCAACTCTGCACAATACACAAAAAGGGAGGTGCACTTGAATGCTCAAATTACCGAGGCATCACACTCCTTTGAATACTGCATACAAAGCATTCGCCAAGATATTCTCTAAACGAATCCACCCATATGCAGAAAGACTAGTAGGACGTTATCAAGCACGGTTCATTGGTGGAAAATTATACAAACTATTACAAACCAAATTATTATGAATTTGTATATTTTGGATATATTTTGTAACGAGTAACAATAAGCAGCAGAAATAGGACAAAGAATCCTAGTCACAAACTGGTACTACTTCTTTTAATCACCATAACTCAGATCATAAAACATCACCAAATCAACAAAATGTAAAGTGTATGTAAATATTAATCAAACCAGCACTAATGTACGGCTCTGAAAGATGGGCGATGACAAGGAGACATGAAGCAGTGTTGGGGTCTTTGAAAGGAAAATTATAGAAAGAATATACGGAGCTATAAACGACAACGGATGGTGGAGACCGAGATTTAACCATGGGCTGTACGGGCTCTCCCAGGGATCAGATATTGTCATGTGAATCAAAATGGGACGACTCTGATGAGGATGCATAGCGACGTTTCCACTAAAATAGCTTTGTTTTGGAAAACAGTGCTGCAACGTAAACAAGGCCGATCAAAAATTCAGTATCTGGATGGTGTAGAAAATGATATGGGTGTGATTGGAGTGAGACAGTAAGAAAGCAAGTTCTTGAGGAGGCGAAAACTCACTCTGGGCTGTAGTGCCAGAATGATGATGATCTCAGAGAGTTAATAATTAGTTGAAAAGGCATTTCATATGTCTACACACAAAAGGAGAAAGAATATGTAGGCTCGTATTTGGAAGTTTCAATTTATATGACTGGTGTTTTTGAAATGCTTGAGAATATTTCAGAAGATAATTTCTTGAAGAAAAATAAATCTAAAAGCCAACTGTACATTTTTATCAGAAATATTCCTGAGGGGAATATTTATATATATACTCATAAAGATAGCTTCCATTAAAATATCTACTAAACAAACTGAGCCTAGTGTGGCTTATTTAAGTTTCAAAATATGAAACTTAAATAAAATAAAATTTAAATTTTAGCACCCAAAAGCTTGTTCGTTGGAAAATAATTTGCCCTGTGAAAAACATAATGTGCTGCACCTTTTAATTAAAATATTTTGCTAGTAGTCATGCTTTGTTAAAAATCATGGATTACTTAAGATAAGGGCAATAATACGTACTTTAGTTGCATGTATCCTGTTGCTAGACACCTTTATATACAGAGTGCATAAGAACTTACCCCAATATTATAATTTGTAACGACTCATGATAAATAGTAATGAATGACATACAAAAAGCTCGAGTCGAAAAAGTGTACTTTCGTGATTTTACTCAAACATTTTTCTGTTGCTGTGGCTATTTACAGAGATTATTTAATTGTCATTTTCAATACAAAGTTGAGCGCATAAGGGTTATAAATAATAATATTACAAATATCTTCCTGTAATACACGCTAAACTGTGCCTTGAGATACGCCCATAACTTGCCATGTAATAATAGTCATGCTAGTCTTACGATTTTCTTCCACCAAATTTAAACTTTCTTCAGCTTCTAGGATCCAGCTGAGTTTAACAAGCGCTTTGTCTTGTCCTCGGTACAGCCATGAACAGCTCATCTCTTTCTTGTTGCTAAATGCGGTATAACCATTATCTTAACCCATTACAAGGCATAGTTGCGCATCTCCAATCATCTGAAAAATTGCCTGGGAATGTAAGAGTATCGACGAAAGTTGTCTTTTCTCGCTGTGTTGCATATCGGCAACATTCTCTTGTTAAATTATTACCTTTAGAATGCGAAAAAGGTAGCTACAATTTATTTGGTAACACAATAGTAATATAATATTAAACAATGAAAGATGAAAAATAAAAAATAAGAAAACGCTTTACAAAAAAAGCATTTTCTTATTTTTGATTTGATGTCTAAGAAACCAACATTTAAAGTAAAATCTCGATGTTACCATGTAAAGGATTAAATCATTTAACCCTTTTTCATTTAAGGGTTAAACTGTTTTCTTAGTAAATTATCCTTTTATTATTTGTTTTTATCCAATGATAAAATATGATAAATTAATGGTAAAATATTGGGGGAAAGTTCATATACTCTCCGTATGTATATATTTTTTTTTCAATTTATGCGATGTTACCGCATACTGTATTTTCAAATTTTGTGCTATAATATTTTTAATTTTGGTTTCCTACCGCATAATATTTTTAATTTTGGTTTCCTATTGGTTCATGTTGAAGTCTCAATCTTGAACGATTCATTTTCCTTTGTTAATTTTTAATTAGCATATTATTTTAGTTTATATTAAACATTACCTCTGTTGACTAAAAAGAAAAGAAAAATAGAGTGTTCTCCATATTTCAATTTTCTTTTCAGATATTTGTGCAGCGGTGTTTGGCCATTTCTTCTAGTCATTTCTCTGTGCCATATTATGTTAAGAATACTAGAAACAATTATTCCAAAGAAATTCATAGACATAGCACCGGATTATAGGATAAAAAATAAAATGGAGTGAGATTTTGTAAAATATCTATGTATTTTTATTCGTTTTTTTAAATATATTTTTATCAATAATTTGTTTGAAAGTTTTGACAGAACTAAAACAATGCAAATGTCAATAAGTTCTCTTCTCCTAACTATTACAATAAGTATTATGTTTATTATTTATTTATCATTATTGCCAACTTATTTTAAAAGATGCAATACTCCAAAAAAGAAATAGAAAGTACATTTTAGAAATGGCTTTATAATAAAAAGTAATAATAACACAAATAAATTAAAAAAATATCATCATTGAAAGTGACCCTAAATTATCATTATTATTAGTCTTTATAGTGAAACCATTTCTGTACAATAACTTTTACAATATATATAATTATTCATCAATAAATAAGTTTTTTATCAATATTTTATTATTGAAATCATTTTTGTTGTGTATTTATTTGCTATGTTCTATTCTCCCTTGAATGCTAACTAATCGAAATAAATACATACTCTTCCTAAATCAAAAATAAATACATACTTAATATAATTTAAGTATCGTTGCTTCGTTATTTTGTTTGACGTTTCGATCTATTTATACAAAAACAAGATTTTTAAACGTCTTGGGTATTTCTATTTTTCTTTTTTAGTACAACTTTTACAATGGGGTATACAAAATTGTACTATTAATTTTTTTTTCTTGTGAGTAATATTTATATACAATAATGACTAACACTTTGTTTTCAATTATTAATTTTTCTTGTTGGTGACGCAAAATGTATTTACACATTTCTTATATAAAAAACCACCAGTTACTTTCTGTGTTTAGAATACAATCTTAATATAAAAAATGTTTTTCCTTATAACAGTAAATATAGGGTCTTATTTATGTTAATAATAATATATTAGGCCAGATAGTTCTTTAAGTTCATAATTATAGTTACTATTTTTAATAATTGTTTTTAAAAATAGCTCTACATTTTATCTAAGTAGTATCCCTCAGGTTTAAAAACTTCGCAAGGGAATGTTCCATTTTTAGTGCTACTCTATAGCAAATTTGTTTAATTTATTATAAACGGAATGTAAATTTTTTATTGTATCAAGTAATTTTTTAATTCTTCAATCATTTAGATTTTTTTAATCGACTTATATTTAGTTTTCTATTTTTTATAAATCTTATTTGTATATATTGTTTGTGTGGCATTTGGTCCACTTATTCCCAAAAATGTTCACAAATTTTATTTAATATTATTGTTATGTTATAGTAGTATTGACGTAAACAAGTCTAGAAATTACTTTGAAACCTGAGGTCAATTAATTATACGTTCCTTTATGCGGTCTAACTAATGTACTCTAGTAGAGCGGTAATTGAAAAATACAGTACTGAGACGAAGATTAGAGACGCGACATTATTCTGCTGCTAGGTTTCTTCTTCGTGCGAAGGTGGAGCTCCGTGGCTTCCGTAGTTCCACGACAGACGCTTGTGAATGCTCGGGTCCCTATTGTCGAAACGCTATAAATTAAAAGAAATAATGTGTTATGAGGACATTAAATAGCTAGGGCAGGTTATCAATATTTGTTTTATCCTTTTTTGTGTATGATGTATAGGTGTTCCTGATATGTCTGCACACCACTTTAATACTACAGCTTTTGTGGCTTCAAAATAACATGATAGAAATGTGCCTTCAAAATAAGAAAATAGGTAGACATTCTTGGGGGATTAATGTTGTCTTGTTTATAGATAACAGTCCAAAATTTTTTTTCTCTGCGAAACTGAATAAGCTATGAAATGTTAATAAGACATTTACTTAAAAAGGTAGCTTTTGGTAACTTGTACAGATCTTTCTGGGACAGCTGATATATGAAAGTAAGTACGTTAATGGCCAACATTTCGTTATGATCCATCTACATATCAGTCCTATTTTTAACCTAGAATAGATACTTAGATAATAATAGATAACTTAGATACATTTTATTAATTTCTTTCCGAGAATTTAAATGTGACGGAAAAACAAGAATTTAATTCTTACAAAAATATAACTAATTCAAAACTAAAGTAGTACTCAAGAATGCCACCCACGATTCCCAAACAATAACGCACCCTACTGTATAATTTTTTTTCATCAAAATTGAGTGGTAGGTTTTCATCTATGACATTGCCTAAAATACCAAATAGATTGTGATGACCACGAATTCAAAATAGTGGACCTTTGTTCTTTTGTTTACTGCTTTCATCTGTTTCACAAAATTTAATTCATTTGATATTGTCATCAGGCAAAATCTCTTGCATAGTTCCCAGTTGAAAGAAGCGAAGTACATTTTAAAACTGTCCTATCATTCAAACGATCAGTCTTAGAGGGTGGTCCGATTCCTTCGAAGTTAGCCATTCGGCGTATGGTGTAGGTGGATTATATCAAGTTAACAGTTAGGCATATCGCGAGAATGTAAAAGGTGTATCCATCTGCTTCTTCTAGCCTTTAGTAATCATATATGCAAATACGAATATTCTTCATATCTGTATATGCATTGAAATATAAAACGGCAAATTTGAAGGTGTAAGAAGTGAAGAATATTCCTGATTTGGTTAAGTGGTAACAATTGCTTAACTTTGTTACAAAACCGAAGGTAGGTGGCTGAATGTTTTGAAATGTCAAAGTTAACATTACCCCATAATGTTAATTTTTAATACACTACCTTGACCAATCTGACATGGTCATAACTTCTTTTCTATCCAATTACAATGGACAAAAGGAAGGTGATTATCATGCAGTTTGCTTGTCAAAAAGGTATATTGTGTGAGAATGAACAATACTCCTTAGAGAATTAAAAAAACGATTTTTGACGTTTCAATTGCCTATATTAAAAAAATCGTAGTTCACAAATTAGCGCCTTGATGTTTTACATTTATTTTCCCTTCAAATTCAGCAACATATAAAAGTTTAGTAGGAATAAACAAAAAGCAGGAAAAAATTGCTTTAAAAACGTTAAAAAGTTTTAAGTAATTAAGAGTAGCATGATTGTTGCATACTGTTAAAATGTAGAATAATAAATTGCCGAAATTCGTTGCTTAGCTGCTGTATAATTTCCATTCTATTTTTTCAGATTTTAGAGATCTTTGCTGGTGAAATATATGAATTTGGGCGATTCGGTTTTTCGGACTTTCTTTGAGTTCGGTTAAATCATCTGATTTTGAGGTCCAAGGGCAGTGGTACACCATTATACAGATGAAAATACAAATTATCTGTGAAGCTATGTTTTATCTGATTAGCTTGAGATACCTAATTAGCCCATGACTTTAAAACACAGTGCCCTTCAACTGCCTGCAACCATTCCGTTCTTGGTCTTCCCCTCCTTCTCCTCCATCTTACTTAGTTCCTGTAGTGAAATACAGTTAGTTGTAACTGGACTTATATATAATTCCCATAGGGTGAAATTTTCAGAACTTGCATTCCTTTCCGTTTGATCGACAATGGTCAGTATGTCATTTTATGGATCTTGTTGCGGTTGTCTCTACTCTTAGCTTTGTCTTTCTTGATACTTTTTTGATTTCTAAGACATGATTTAATGCACCTGTGTATTTCGATCTGCTTTCGATGCACTTTTTATGGAACCGCCTTTTGTTACATCTTCCTATACCATATTAAATAAAGCTGCCTGTATTTACTTGTAAACATTTAATGTCTACAAATGTTGAACTGTTGATCAAAGGTCTATCGAAATGATCCTTATTTTGTGAGTGTAGAAAGAAATATACATATAATGTATTTGTTTTCATTATTTGAATATATAATAATAAATAAAATATGCTAATTTCAAATTCAAAAATAGTTTACACCCACTTTACTATAAAATCAACTCTATGAATATTAACATTATTATAAAAATATAGTTGCACATAAATAAGTCATAAATAAGTATCATTAGTAATGATGTCCATTAAAAAAATTATAAAAATTATAAAAAAAATAATATACCTATGCAACAGCAGTAGTTTTCTGTGACTCCATTAACTTAAAAGTAAAATGTTTTTATATAAAGGTTCTTTTTAATGTACTTTTCACCACTGAACATTATTACCAGAACATACATGGTGTTGAATACACAAAAATTCGTAAACGACTTTGTTATTCTTAACTGAACACTGTATAATATTCAATATTTAGATTTTACAAATAATTTTTATTTTGGAATGTTTGACAGTATGGGGGTCTAAAGTGAATCGTTTGTGAGGTATTGGCATTTTAACGGTATTCTTTGACAGCTGTAGACTTTCTTTAAAAATATCACATTTTTCAAATAAAAAAATGATAAAAAACTTTGGGCAATGGCATAAACAAATCATAAGATATCTCATCCAGCAATAAAAAATTGAAAAATCATACAGGATTATTAGTATTTAGTATTCAATTACATTTAGAATATGCATACAAATATTCACAGGCAAATTTGTTTTCAACATAATACTAAGTCTTCAGCGGAACAACATAAGAATCTTAATTCAATAGCATTTTTCATAATGGAGATCTAAAATAAATCGTTTATGAGATATTGGTGTTTAAACGATTTTTTTGGATAAATGTAGACTATTAAAGGATATTTAAATAATTAAAATTTGCATAATGGCATAAGAAAATCCGAAGATGCCTCAAACAGCAGTAAAAGAAACATCCAAAGCCAATTAGATAAAATTCAAACAGATAACTTGTTATTTTTTCAAATGGAAGAATATATTTTATTTTAGATTTGTATTCTACATTGAACATCCTTTCTATAAAATATGCTTTTACGTGTGCGATTTTGCCTAAACTAAATATTTTTTAGATAAAAATTTGTTAAAAATGCTACCGTAGATTTATATTATTATTATTTGTTCAATTGGGTAATGTAAAAAATGCCTAAAATCGTACCACACCACTGGATGCAGAGGATTCAAAAAATAGAATCAAGAATGATTCTCTGAACTGTTATCGCACAAATGTAGCATAATGTGCACCTGTTGAATTTAACTGAAATGCAAGAACAACATTTTATTTCTTTTCTTTTCTCCTAAATCATCTTAGCTTATTAGTGTCCCTTTAATAAAAGCAAATAGAAGTTTAAAAGAATCCCGATTCATTTTTGCGTTAATTAATTAACATTTTGTACTTCGTACATATAACTAATTTTGCACATCATAAACATTCATATTATTCCTCCTTTACTAAGAACACTAATTGACAAAAACAGATTTAACTGTAGAGTTAATTTTCATCGCTCTTGAGGATAACTAGATTAGCGAA
The DNA here is from genome assembly GCA_033557675.1 of Coptodactyla brooksi. Taxonomy (NCBI): domain Eukaryota; kingdom Metazoa; phylum Arthropoda; class Insecta; order Coleoptera; family Scarabaeidae; genus Coptodactyla; species Coptodactyla brooksi. The sequence goes on from JAWQRM010000318.1 coordinate 22,424, forward strand.
ACGTGCCTCCAGTAGATATTTTGTAAGTTTAATTAGTGGTGATAATTGTTTAAGTTTGTTATGAAGCTAAAGGTTCCAAGCTCGCACTCCAGCAGTGTACAGGCGATGTATTTTTATGCACGGAAATTTTGTTATACTATTTATTTCTTTTCTTTGGAATTATGTTCTGTATTGCCCTGTGCCGTTCAATATTCAATGGAATTCCCATATTTGTCATCGCAGTACTGGCAATGTTAAATATTTCATAATTTTTCATTATCACTGCGATAATTCATAATCAATTTTTTTTAATAAGTAGGTAATTCTTGACGTTTTGTGAAATTTCCTTAAAACTTGGACATTTTTGACACCTGGGCAGATGGTAACACTGCATAGCATTACATGCTTAAAGTATAGTCGAATGCACTTTTTATCTGAAATTGATTTTTACGACTTGTTCAAGTTCGTATATCTCTTCGTCGTTAAAGCCCATTGCTCATGTAGAATTTTAGTACAATATAAATTACACTTCCTATGAACGCGCGAGCAAAATTGTTAGGGATTCCCCAAGTTGACATGTTGCGAGACTTTGGGAATTCCTCGTAGTATTTGTCAGAGTTTAAGTGAAACTGAAGTTGTTCTCGGACACTAGCAACGTGGCACTGGTATCAAGTAGAAATTGTTCAAGTAACACCGATCTATATTCCTGACGATGAAAAAAAGACGATTTTTCTGATTATCGTTTTTTGCTAATTCCCATATAATTACATCACATGGTCATGTCAGATGTTCACAATACACGTGAATAACCATAATTCACAACTCTGGAAATTTTCAGGGCAATCGGATCAGTTTGAGCAAGTTATGATTGGAAAACAAAAGGCAACATACTTTTGTCCGGTACTATATATGCATTGTATGAACTAAATACTACCATAATTAAACATAAAAGAAATTGTATACATTATCATTCACTTGATAAGTAAAGCATCGTGAAGCAAAACTGAATTTGTTCGTCAGAACAGGATGGAGATCCAACACCATTTGTATTCCAACATTTCTAGTGTTTCAGCAATCACAAAAAAGAAAAAGCCCTTCTGGTGCCCAATTTCGACAGAAGAAAATATGTAAGATGAAGCCAAAAAATTGTCAGGTTCAATGATCCAATTTTTAAACAAGCAACAAACTGTCAAAAAGCAAGGGATTCATCAATCTAATGTGGCATTAACAAGAACAACAGGTTTCAAAATGCAGGAAATATATGAGGAGAACTTTCCAGTCACAAGAGATCATGGTCGTATTCCCGACAGTAACTTTTATTTGAAATATATTGTTGATGAATATTTCGTTGCAGAACAGTAACTGTCAACCAGTATTTGTAATATTTTTGTATTTAACGACCCTGTTTTGTGGTTTGTTTATTAGCAATGATTTTGCCAATAAGAATTCCTCAAAGATTCACTAGGTAAATTTAAATTAACAATTTATAACCTTAGAAATTAAGCCTCAAAAATCATTATTATGTAGCATATATAATTCATCAATATTAATAGAAACAACGACATCATGTTATTAGTTGTATTAAACATTATGTACAACTGTTTCCAGACAACGTAATACACATAAATAAATGTAATACACATACAACTTTAATTTTATTTGTAAAACAAATTATGACCATCAGAGTGACTGTATCATACTTTTTCATCGCTCATTTTTACATTTCATAGCTTTTTCAGCATAACGTACAAGGTCTGTTCTGAAAGTAGTAGGACTGATTTTTTCCTGAGCGAACGGGCGGACGAGAGGCGGTCTGCGCGCGCACAATCGGTGGAGGGGGATATTAGGAAAGCTGAGAAAATTCGGCAATCG